>CM052131.1:15910651-16190740 GCA_028454255.1 Halictus ligatus
ACATGTCTCAAGGTCATTGATATCGGCGAGGAGTCGCTAATGTAAATAATTGCTTCCGAGATTTCAAGGTGACCTCTGTTCTTTTTTTTATACGGAACTGGATGTTTTTGTTTAGATCTTCCGAGGTAATTCAGGGTCATTCAGAGCCGTTCGAAATTCAGCTTGAAATCTCGGAAGCACGTCCACCTATAGAGTGACCACGATACAATGTCCCCCCCCCCCCCCCCCTCCAAACATAGTAAATATTATTTGGAATATTTTTTACAACGAGCTACAGTTTGGGAAATAATTAATAAGACACTCTGTGCATACAGGGTGATCGGAGACTGGTGGTACGACCGAAAAGGGGATGATTCTATATACATAAAAACATGTTGAAAGTGTAGAAAAAATTTTGTTCATAGCAAGCTTTGTTCTCGAGACAATCGAACACGTAATTGTAGCGCTGTTGAATGGGAATCGTCTGACGTGCCTGTTTATGATTTACTCGTTCTACTTGTTACGAATGCAGAGCACGAGATCGTGACAGATTTTCAAAGTCCACCTTGACTGCTAGTTTGCGACGATAATTATTCTCGGATGAAAATTGTATGTGTGTATGGGTGAAGGTGCGCATTAGCTCTCGTTGGAACTGTTCCGAAAAACTTGGTTCTTTCGCTGACAGACCAGACGATATACGTATAAAATATAGAATAGGTGCACCTATACACCGAATACAGTTATGTGTACATGACGATAGAGAACACGAGAAACCACTCAGAGAAACTGTTCAAATCGCTACGCCTTGAGACGAGGGACAGACAGACTTACGGTCGACACACGGACACGCGATTGCAAAGTTTATGCGCCTCTTGTTTTTCTATTTGTCTATCTCCTCCTATTATACAAAAAAAAATAGCCTGATACAGAACTCGGACACGGCGTAAATTGTAGTGCTGTTGTATCAGCTTGTTTACTGCTGTATCGCGTTATTAGATTATTATGTAATCGTCCGAAGCTACCGACAACTCTACGATTGCGAATGATGAGGAAGCAAATTTGTAGCTGCGCTTTTTTCCTGTGTGCACAGTTTCCTAAATATTTTGTATATTTTATTCTATCTTTATTTAATATCTTTTATCTTATGTCCCATATCGGTTTATCTAATTTAAGAGGTAGCTAAAAAATGTTCATTGCTCTCAATGTCGCGGATAACATAACTGTGTCAATTACGCTCGTTGATTTTCGTGTCACGGCTCAATTGAAGACTCCCTCGGCTGGCAAGCTGTTTTCCAAATTTAGCTCGAGACTGTTGCTGCTAGCTAAGGTTACGACGAAGTTTATCTAAACTTACAAATAAATGATATCGTCCGAAATTTACGAACTTGCCTATGAACGAGTTTATCGCACAAATGTTATCAGCCCGATGGAATCTAGAAGCTGTCGCAATAGTGAACAAGATTTAGCGTCTCTCTCTTAGTTCAATTTTATTCAATTCCCCAGGAAGGGCTACAGAACTGTGGATCAGGGAGGGAAAGGAAATATTTACACGTGGTGAAGAAGAACAGAGAACTGACACAGCTGAGTAAACGATCGTCGAGGTCAACAGAGTGGTCGGTTAAAAAATTTATTACACTTAAGAAATCAGAACATGTACAAAAAGGAGAAATCGAAAAGTATTTCACAGCTTCGAAATGTGTGCCCAAAAGCCGGTATGTGGCTCGGTCATGAAATGATACTTGCACCACTTCAACGGGACTGTGGTCTTCGAGGATAACTCAACCTTGTAATTATTTAACAAGCTGGTCAGGCAACATTTCATCATCAGCATCGCCATTCTCATTCCGACGCACATGCGTGGCCCTTCGCCGAACGGAAGGAAGCTCATCTTCTCGATACTTTGCTTTCTCTCCTCGCTGAACCGATCCGGATCGAACACATCTGGATCGCTCCAGTATTCAGAATCGTGGTGCACAGCGGTCACAGGTATGAGCACTTGCATGCCAGGCTTCATCTGTACAGACAGTCCGTCGGAGCCGGTCAGTTCGCACGGTTCCGTGCACACTTTCTTCAAGAAGACCAAAGCCGAATGAATACGCTGCGACTCGCTGATCACTTGCTCCATGTATTTCATCTCTTTCAGAGCCTCGAAGGTCAGCTCGCCGTTGTTCTTAGCGAGAACTGACTTGATTTCGCTCCTCAGTTTCTCCTGGATCTCGGGATGCCTCGCCAATTGGTACGTGACGAACGAGAGGGTCAGCCGGCTCGTCTCGAAACCGTCGAAGAATAGCGACAGCGTGTGCGCGACGACCGCCTCCTCGTTCACTTTCTCGTTCTCGGACTTCTCCATCTCGATCATTAGTTGGAAGAAATCGTTCCTCGCCGTCGGGTCCTTCAGCCTGATCCCCAAATTCTCGCGCACGACGTGCCTGAAGAACGTCTCCATCTCCTGTGGCAACAACGGGATCCCGAGGAAGTTCGTCACGTTCGATTTCAGGAACGCGATGGTGGTCAGGAACGCGTTCAACAGGCTCGAGTTGAACATTTTCACGCCGATCGTGTGGAAAGCGTTCGGCGGCGGATTGTCCTCGTAGCTGTACCCCTCGACGCCTAAGCCGGCGTTCGCCACGGACTCGGCGGTGAATCGTCCGTAGAAGTGTTTCAGCTCGCACTCGTACTTGTCCTTCGTCTTCAGTTGCTTCTCCAGGAACGCTTGTTGTTTCTTGCACACACCCATCACACCTAGGAACAGCGTCTTCAGCTTGGCGTTCGAGAACGCGTAGGTCAGTCGCTTCCTTCCTGTCGACCATGTTTCGCCGTCTGCGAAGAACGGGTTCAATGACAACAGCGGGTCCTTCTTCTGCGTTACCGCGACTCCGTTCTTGTGGAAGCTGCTGAAGTTGCTCTGCAGGACCGTCTTGATCAACTGCGGCTCGCGTATCACCAACGCCGGTGTGAACATATCGTACAGGCCGAACATGCTGTGCTTCCTGCACTGGTTGTACAAGGTCTCGATGTGGTCTGTCACGTTTTGCGTGACGGTGTAGACCGGCCACATGTGACCCAGAAAAGGCACCGACCCGGACGGCGTCGGGATCTTGCGTCTCTGCCAGTAGGTGTACGTTTTCACATAATAGATCACAAGCAGCACCACCGCTCCGGCGAGCAACGTTAACGTCGTAGTTTCCATGGCGGATTGTCTGCGCGCGATGCGAGCGGTCGCGCTAGTTAGCCACCGACTACTGCGCTGGGGAAGGAGACCCGACTCTTGTATTTATGCTCCAGAGACGATAAACGTCATAGGTGTTATCAATTTAACCGAGAGACACAGGCGCCGACGCTGAAAATTGAAACACTAGCGTTATCGAGATTGATCGGACATACTGCGCAACACGGAACCGCGTTACGCTAACCTCTCCTAAACGGTACTCCCTAAATTTCCTGTTCACCGTGCGCGCTCGTTGGGTCCACGGTCACTGTACCGTGGAACCTTGAGACAAGTCGAATTCAAATTCTTTACTTCAGAGTTGTGGACATTGCGAGGACTCTTTCTTGAAGAATCGAGATTGAAATGGTCCAGGTATTTTCTGTCTGTCCAGATTTAGTGTGAAATTAACATGTAAACAAAAAGAGACAGAAATAACGTCGGTTGCGTTACGACAATGACAACGGGATGCTACGCCGTTTCATACTAAATTGATACGTTCCCCTATCTGCATGTCATGTTTGATGAAAACTGCGCCATTTGTTACAGATATACTACCGTTTAGTACACTGGCCACCACGATCCGATGACTTTAACGAGAACTTTGGTAAGTTGCTGTTTGAGTCAGACTGTACTGTGTGAAATGTTATGGCTGGAAATGGAAGAACTGTCGCAATGGTTTCGGCACACAGTAAACTTTATCTTCCCTTCTAGATTTCTAACGCCACTGTTTTTGAGAAAAGGTCGTTTTGTAGGGAAAGATTCAAGGAACAGAATGGTATTTTTTGAACACCATACTATTTAAAACTTAATATTAATCTTAAAATAGTATCATGTGTATTCACAACGAATTAAAACTTCGTCACACACTTTGAACTCCAAAATTGTCTGCGGTGAACGTTTTCAAACTGTTCAAATTAAACGGCTAAAATTTTACAAAACTCAATTTCTCAAGACAGACAGCAAATCCTGCGACAAAAAACAAATTCATGATTAGTCTGTGAGATTTGAAGTGGAATGATTTAATTTTTTATACGGAATTGTATGCGTTTATTCGGATAAGTGTGCGCTCCACTCCGAGACGAATTCATTGATCTATGACATTTTGATCTTTCAAGGTCTTGCAATGTCACCTCGTGCATTTCAATAATAATCTCCGTCGTACATTGATACACAACTTACACTAATACTTATTTCCCTGAGTTTACAAATACGGGACCTGAGACATTGCAATTGCTTCGGAACGTATTATCGTGACTCGCAATTTTTAACTCTTCGTACGCTATCGAAGTCAGTGATGCGTCAATATGCACAGCGTTATTCCGACAATAGTCGACGCTGTTTGTTTAAAAATAAGAGTACCGCTATCCTATTTCTCTTCTGAAGTTGTTCTGGCTTAGCGCCAGAACGAGGATTGTCTTTAAACTTTATAGTTTGCCGGTACATTCGAAATACGACGAAAGACGGCCCCGAGCCGTCGTCTTATATCGGAATAAAACTGCATTAGCAGCATATCAGTGTGTGTCAGAAACGACTCCGGCAAGGGCCTAGAATTTGCAGGAGTCCGAGGGTTGAAGAAGGTCATATCATGACATTTTTGTAACTTATGCAAGAGGCAAATGGATGAGCATTCGTCTAATAAACTAATGGAGGTCACGGAGGTCACCGATGATCAGCCCTATTGACTTTCGTAAGAATGATTGATATAAAGTAACCGTCATTGAATATTAATTTGTCATTGCTAAAATTAACTAGTTAAAATTAACTTAATTCCTTATCAAGTAGCTGACAATTGTTCTTAACAGCGTCACTTCAAGCGCATAGAATTCACGCGGCATAAATGTATTTTACAATATAGTACCGTATTATGGTATATAAAATTAGTATTGTTTTTATAGCAATTGAACGACAGCGAAAATGTCGAAAAAGGGATTTAGATCGTGGAAAGTTTACTCGTCTTTGGTCGGGGAGTGTATTGTGATTTGTTCTGAAATCGGGAACTTTATGTGGCACGACCTAATAACAGGAGTAGGTTCGTAATTTATCCTCCTCCCGCAATGATACATACCGGGAACTGCCGCTGCCAGACTAATGGCTGGGCTCCGCTAACTCTGTTCGTTTTCACACTAGGCGGAACTATCGGAAAACTGTTTTGTTTCCTCAGGAACTCTTCCTGCCCAGTCTCGAGGCACACTCTGCCGTGCGCTATATCAGAGATAAGTAACGAAGGAGCGGAAGTAAGAATGCTCGAACTTCGCGTGCAGTTTACCATGAAATTATCGATAAGAATTTCGATGCCTAACAGGCACAAATGTAATGGATCTTCGGGATCGAGCGTTATTCGTTTAGCGTCTAGTGGATCGACTTGTTTAACTTGTTTAAGTCCCGTGCCAAACTCCAAAAATTACCGCAAATTCAGAGTAATTAAATTAACGGAAACGAGAAGGTTCCGATGTATCGTGGTGAATGCTACTTTTATCCTTTTGCGTCTTAAAAATACTACTCGAATCTGTTTATTTGAATGTGTCGCAACGATAATGAATTTCTGGACCCGGTCAAACATTGGTGTCACCCGTGTGTGATCGACGTCGAACTTAACGCGTTAATGCAATTATATAGGGTGTTCATTTGAAAACTTTCCAACCGAATATCTCGGAAAGTATGAAAGATATTAAAAAAGTGTAAAATACTTGTCGAAGGATTTCGAGGAGGAAAGTGAGGGGCAGTATCAGTTTTTTAATTGGGTGGCGTGTTCTAGATCATTTGAAGGTCAACTTTGTTTTTTCAAATGGAAACCTATATTTTTTATTGTGGGACCTTATTGCACGTAAAAAGACCAGCAATTTTCATACGATACTTTTTTTTTTATCGCGCACTAGTTTCAGAGATATTTAAAGAAACGTAGATCGAGTCATACTTATACTGCGAGAAAGTGTGTAATTTATTTACAACTATAGCTAATTGTAGCGATCATGGTGCGTGCCAATTCCATCCTTCTCAAGTGCGTACCATGCGAGGTCGCGTTGAGGGCCTGGTCATTTAAGTGACGATTGCCAGAATCTCGGCCCGACCGTTACAATATCCTTAAGAGTGAAGTCCCCGGATGCAGTGTTTTGGGGGAGGAAGCTTTCTCCATGCCCTTGTGGGGATGGAGAACCTGCCCTTATTTTAACGGTTTTCGAGGACATTATTAACGCGCCTTAGGAAGCAGAAAGACAGACAGCTTTGGACTCTCGCGGAGAACGTAACGCTCCAGAGAGTAGTCAGCGTATCGCGAACGGTTCAAGGGGGCCAGCAGGCATTTGGCCTTGACTGTGTCACGCTATGTTACGCTGTGCCTTTTTTTCTAGACATTTTACGTCTTGAATAAATGAGTAATCAATTAAAAATGCATACCACCGTGTTTGTATATGTCTTTGCTACGTCTGTATAGAGTCTTTTTTTTCAATACGAACACTAAATCTCTCGAAATTAAGAGAATCTCTCAGCGGCAGCCATATTGTGACGTCATACTTGCTTCAGAATTCGAATTTTCTGCCGAATATTACAAATTACTCCACGATGAGGTAGAAATTAGCAATTTGGGCTCTATACAGACGTAGATTGGACTTTTAGGAAACACAATTGACCACTTCTAAACTGCTCATTGCAATATTGAAACGGCAGTTTGTCTAGATTTTGACCCTTACATACGTATATGGATTTCCAACCAAGCCGGCCCCCTTAGTACACGGAATTTCGTTAATGTATTTTGTTCGCGTTTCCTCGTTGATTAGTTTTCTCGTTTTGTTTTATTTTGTTATTGATTGTTGGTTATTAATTGTTGTTATTAATAAAGTTATATTGTTGTCCGTTAAATCACCGTACACTATAATCATCCTATGAACCCCTTCACCTAAAATTTTCAAAATCTTCTCCGTTGTTCTCTAAACAATAATACAGGCGATTCTCAAATTCTGAACGAACATTTTTGGAGGTATCTGCTGGAATAGCTCTACATTCCTGGTCGATTCTGCGACGCAAATCGTTAACGCTTTCTAGTTATTCTTTAATTTAAATATCTTTCGTGCGTTTTGAGATATTCAGCTGGAAAGTTTTCAAATGAACACCCTGTATAGCCACCTAATGAGTAAACTTATTGAGTTTGGAGATTTGAACGAATCAATGAAATTCGAAAGATTTGTTTCATGTTTTAACTTGCCGTCTGTCTAAGTTTAACAAATAGTTTCTCATACGAAACGTGTATGGTTACGATAGAAAAATTATTTACTCGGAGCAGTGTGAAGCAGCTTTCTTTTAAACAAACTGCCTTCCATTTCTGGGCATTTCTGAAATGCTGCAGGCACTGTTGGGCTCAGGAATCTCAGCTGGCCCGAATCCGCAAAACGAGCTTCTGCTTACAGTCCCACCGGGTTTACTGTCTCGCTATATTGTTACCTCCGAGTATACTAGCCCAGCAAACCGAAGTGTTTAACCTCAGGGCACGGTAGTATAGTTTCCAGGCCCTGCAGGCGACAGGTTCGGCAGCAGTGGCAAGCGTGTTTCTGCCATTCTGTGTTTAACAAATACCGCTGAATTGTCGAATGAAAAAGTTATCAAAGCGGTTACTGTAAATTTCTTTTTTTCGTTTTCCATCGAGTTTGACGATTGTCAAACGTAATGGAAACTCGACGACGTTGTTCCCGATAACGTATTTCAATTTAGATACTAATTTCACAGTGGACACGGATTATTGAGTAGAGATTCGACGACAATGTGGCACATCTTGTTTCCACTCGTCGCGAATTGAAGGCGTTGGAAAAATTGAACATGATCGCTTGTGCGAAATGAAATTGGTTCAACGAGTCTACAAGGCTTTAGCTGACATACATAGTTGCGGACGTGACCGTCACCTTTTATGTGAATTAATGCATCGCAATGCTACACATGAGACCGTCACGATGGGAGTTTAGCATCTAAAGTGAAATGATACCTTCCGGTTGTTAGCTTTATTTATATTAATTTTCCGCCATCACTCGCCTCAATTTGACATTGTTTAGAGCGGACGAATTTCAATATTTCGAACGTGGGAAACAGAAGTTAAATAAAAATTCATGTTGACTCTGAATAATTTTCATAAATTGACAATAATATCATGACATTCCTAAATTCTTCTAATGTTTTTACTGTTTGCTGTTTACAGTCTAGAAATCATATTTTAACAATTAGCTTGCCGCCACTGTCCAAATGACAGGTCTTATATATTTTGTTGTATAATTATTGGAAGTTTAAAGATTTTTTGCGGAAATAATTGAATAAATTTCTTTCTGCAAATAGTCTACAATTTGGATACATATCAGTCACCTTTAATGTGCGACAGGTTTACCGTTAAACATGTCTGATTTTACGTTAGGCATGAATTTTCAAAGAAGGAGTTTACACAATTAATTATTGCCACCGTACCGTACGGTGGTTTATCATGGAGTCGGTTTGACAAGCAGAGACAGATTGAGCTGTAGAAATGTGGAACGGATGCGGGTGAATCCCGTCGTCTATCTGTTTGTGTTCTCGAACGATTGTTCCGGCAATCAAGTTCCGCCAACACGTTAATTAAATTTATCATTGAAGAGCATCGACTTGCCCGTGAATTTTGCATTCTTGGAAGTCTGTTAAATGAGGCTTACGTGTAGACTGTTCCCGATTGGGGATCCTCTCGCCTCACTTCGCCTCTCTGATCTCCGCCAAAGGCAGCCACTGGTAATTAAGTCGAGCCCACAGCGACGTCGCTTCCATTGTACAGGGCAAATGGGCTGTTTAGCCCGGATACATGACTCCATCCCCCTATTATTGTGCATGTACCGACGCTATCGATCACCAGCCCTCCCTTATTCGCACCCTCCCACCCTCTCGCAAACTCTCGATCTCTTTCGGCTCATCGACTTAACCTCTGCGGCTTCGGAATCGTCTCGGGTCACCAATCTTGGAGTCATTAAAATTTTACAGTGTCCCCGTCGGGATCACGGTTCTAAAAATCCACTCTGATTCGTGAAACATTCAACAAGCACCGAAATATAAAGCAACAGCATTGACTCCTAAATGTATAATAACTCCTAAATCAATGTAATCATTATTTGTAGAATATCTTATTTATGTGTCTTATAGTTCCACAGTTTTTCAACCCTTTGCACTCGGCGCTATTTTCATTCTAAAACTAAATACTTCTTCCGCCTTACAATATTTTCATTTTATTCATACGAAACTGATCCGATTTCTACATATAATGTTTAAATGTTTAGTAACCTATTGAATACAAATTTTGTAATGTAACAAATATTTTGAAATATTTTTTGTAATTTCTTTGAAACAATGCCACAACAATTTCTAGTGGTGCTTCAGTGTCACCATTCGAGTGCTGAGGGTTAGAGCTTTTTTCCAAGAGAGAATTTTTTTCCTTTACAAGAAACCATAAGAGATTTGTTTTATTCGGCAGTTCTAATGTTAAGCAAAACATGTACGTACTATGGAAGAACATGCACGCTGTTACTATCTCCTATGAATCATGTAACAATGTGCTACATCATATATCTCCTACTGTAATTGATAAGCTCTATTATATTATGTCTGTTTACAAACAAGGTTACGAGATTTATATTAGTCATCATCGTGAAAAATTTAAATAACTGTCCCCTTTCCACTGCAAGCAACCTCATAGTTATAAAATATATTTATAATTGTTTTGAATACAAGACGAATTATAGATTATGAAATGTGACAAAATAATTTTTGTATGGTTTTATAAACAAAACCATTTTATGACACATATAGAGAAGCATTACAAATAAAAAAATGTTTTCGTAGATTTTCATGGATTCACGAGCTCAACTCGTACAGTAGAGTGTTAAACTTAATTCTACCTATAGTCATTCAAAATACCGACCCTTTGATAGCCGCCCTTGTCCAGTAAACAACCTGCATAGCTCCGCGGGGCAGGCTTGTTTACAAATATTTATAAAAAGATTTTACGTGCATCAGATCTCCTGTGACCTATACGGACTTAAATAATATGACAACCAATTTTGTTGTTTTTCAAATTTGTAACTTTTAGTAAAGGTTTCTAACAGATCCGGAATAGAAATCTTGAAATTGTTTGTAGCTGTCGAAGAGACAGTGATACAGTTCAAAAGATTATTTCTTCATAGTTAACATTCTTCGAATGTGCTATAATTTATAATATAATATAATTATAATATATCTTTATTATATAATAATTACTAATTATACATATTTATCATATAATATAATTTGCTATCATTTTTGTATTATAATTTATATTACGACTACAATGATTAGTGATTCTTTGTCCTGCACAATTTCTTGGGACACATTAAAAGGATTCAAGGGCATCAACGTATTGATTTCAGCTTAACAAAATAATTCAAAGAATAAAGGTATTTCGCTCCCGTGTCCTCCAATCAATGCAGACATTTTTTATTTTGCAGATAAATCCGCGTCTATATTAATAACTAAACTGCGAATGTTCTGCATATACATATATGACAAAACTGGGTAAGCACAATTTAAAGCAGGGAACACAATAAAAGGAATTAAAGGCACCAACGCGTTGGTTTCAGCTTAACAAAATAATTCAAAGAAGAAAGAAATTTGTATATCACTCCCGTGTCCTCCAATCAATGCAGACATTTTTTATTTTGCATAAAAATCCCGCAGTAGTCGATTCTATCCAAAATCTTCATCACGAGTGTAACAAGATGGTGCAATCAAATTGCGGAAAAATGAGAAGCAAATTATTCTTTCCGATCGATGGATCAAAATCGTAGAGGAGGCGTTCCTATAAAAACTATGTAGTATGGGAAAGTAGAGTGTTACACCAACAAGCGGCGAAAGAAGTAACCCGAACGAGGCTCGCGTGTCACGAGGATCGCGGCAGAGGAGGAAAGAGATCCCTCGGTCGTCGTTGTCCCGTTGACAAAAACTCGTATGTACAACAGCGTTCCCCGTGAAACCTTAGAAACATTCGCCGGAGGATTTGCGAGGGAACGAGTTTCCAGTTCGACTCGAATCTGGCCGAATGAAACCCGGTTCGACGGTGATAATACATGGTGTACGTTTACCCTACCTGAAGTGTATCCCGGCAAACAGTCCGAGCAGAGATCACGAGAGGGAGGGAAGCAAAAATATTGTTCCACGAAGATACGTTTCGTTCGCGTTGGCTGCGTGACACGGGGAAAATCTTATGTGTGCGTGTTTCTGTATATATATACATACAAACATGTATACGTATATATGTGTGTGTGCTCAGGCTGAAGTGTACCTGACTGGCGGATAGGAAATCCAGTTGAAACGAATTCAGGAAAATCCTCTCTGGGGAGTGGACGACGATTCGTGCTGCTGCTGCTACGTCGGAGGAGATTCTCTCTCGTTCTT
Source organism: Halictus ligatus (assembly GCA_028454255.1). Lineage (NCBI taxonomy): Eukaryota > Metazoa > Arthropoda > Insecta > Hymenoptera > Halictidae > Halictus > Halictus ligatus. Next base: position 15,922,260 of record CM052131.1, read on the forward strand.
TCTCTATTCGGGAACTCTTTGACACGGGACACTTTAAAAACGTGCGAGGAATACATAAAGTACGTCACTTTAGCGATAGCAATTTGTTCCACTCGTGTGATGGAAACGATTCCTTTCTTCTCCCCGTAGACGGGACATTACTTCTCGCAGCGTGCGCAGTCTCTCTTTTCTGATCTTCATTTAGAACGTGATTTCTTCTCGTAAATATTTATCGGATCAAGAAATCGCGGGAGGACTTTCGCGTTCGAAAACGCCGCGCCCTGGGAACTTCTCGGCTCGGATTAGTCGGCGCGACGTTTGCCGTCAATCGCGAGACACCCCGTCGCCTCCCCGAGAAATATAAGAAGCAGACACACAATAACTCGTGAACGTCGAACGAATCCAGTTTCCCGCGAAACTTGGCTGAACTTTCGCAACACGTCGCCGTCGCGAATACTTCGCGTACGTGGTAGGAATGCGCCTATCGACCTGGTCGGGCCGGGCCAGGCTGGGCTCGGGCAGAAAAAGTATCCTCGGATCCAACTGGGACGACGCCACGTGTGTTCCACCCTGGCTCTTTGTAGACGGTTATCGAACGGCTCGTCGATGACGGTTTCGTCATTAAACCTCGTTTCCATCGATCTGACGTTGGCTCGGGAACCACCTGACGCTTCGGGAATCCGCCACGTTCCCGGGGAATTACACCGTGTTCACCGCAGATGCACCGATTCGCCGGTGAATAATGGCTTCCCGAACTCCGGAACCTTGTCACGAATTCTTAGGGCAATAAATCAGCCGACGAAACACCGTTTCAACGTTGCAAATTTGCCAGCAGCGGCGAATTGGCCCCCGAAACTCGTCGAGATTAATTGTATTTCTTTTCCCGCTGCCCCCCCCCCCTCCGAACCAGGCGCAGGATTCAGATAACGATGATAGAGCAGCGGCCCTTCGTTAAATCGCGATGATAGATTGTTGATCATTTGCGGGGAATTGAGATTGAGCTGCGGATGTTCCTTCGATGGGATCATTCAACAGCGGGGAATAATAGGCCGGAGATGGGCGCCTCTTAATTCTCGAAGTACCAGCAACCTTTCGATTGATATTGATGGGAGTATCGGGTTGACCCATAACTTCGACGGATGTTTGCTAAGTTGCCAATCGATCGTTGCTACAAGTGCTGACGGTTAACTTCCGTTTGATACATTTCTGTCTGTGCCCAAACTTCACGGAATATCTCTGGTAAAAGTAACAGCGTTTTCAAAATTACAAATATTCTATCGTCTTTCGAGAATGACCGACAGTTTCGACATTTTACGGCGCATTCAATGTTTCCACTTTTATTTTTGTAGTTTTATTTATCGGCCAAATAACCTTTCCATTCCCAATGAAAGATTTTCACTAAATCTCAGATTAGATTCTCAGATTATTTATTTAGTGTACCTAAATTTATTTTTAATAATGGCAGACTGTCAAGTAAAACCTGCATTACACAGACTGTGTTCATGATTATCTTTACTACAAATTGTGGTACTTTTTCGTAAATATTGGCACGAATAATTTCTTGAAATTCGATTTTAATGCACCTGGTGTATATTATCGAAGAAAATTTGTTGCAATTGATAGATCACTTCGATTCCATCAAAATTGTTATACTCGAGTGCATCATAAGAATATTGTAAGACCCACAGCAAAAATTGCTTTAACTGACCGTCACAGCAATGCTCAAGTCACACGAAATCGAAACAATTTGGTCAATAATACGAGAACGGAAAAGGCAAAGTTTAACGTCACAATGATTTCCATAACCTCCTCATACCTCGCAGATCCTGATAAAATTTAGTTTACGTAATAGATCGTAATAAAAATTAATTTCCAAATTTGGCACAAAAGATGTGTCGATTAAAATGGGATAGTTAAAGTATCGAATTACATAATTTTGTTAATAATAGAATGAGAGCTAAACAGATGATCATTAAGAGGTAATGAAATCGACTGTGAGGAGGCGGTCAGGATAATTCGGTGTCACGGTCTCGGCGAAGAAGTTGGTGGAGTTGTTATGTGAGTGGATCGAATTAAAAGCGTGCAAGGCTTGCCAATACTACGCCGCAGCAGTGTCGCCAGAGGAGGGGAGGGAGCACGAATCGAGGGGAAAAGTTACCCCCTCTCCGCCGGTACCGGAGTGTGCGCGACAGGGACGAAACGCGTCGGACACTTAGGGAACAGCTCGGCAGAAGGGACAATTATTATACTGATGGAACAAGTCCCCACCCGGCGACACAGTGCCGCATGCTTGAATGCGTAACTGCGAAGTTGAAATAGCGCTAGCAACAAAGAGGAGATCTGGAATGATTCATGGCATTATTATTCTCTTCGACCCGTCTCTCCGATAAAATAATACTAATGTTGTGATATCGCCACTATTAAAACGAATTGTTTTCATTGTTATCTCGACATTCTGATACACTGGATTTTTCTGCGAAAAACCACGGTTTACTCGCAATAAAAATAGTACAGATATTAGCGGAGGGTCCCGTTATTGGCGATAGTGCCGAGTACTTTCTATCAATGACATAAAAAATATTGTTTCAGTTTGCTCATCGTTTCGTGGATCTTGGCAATCATGCCACTATGGCTGCAGTTTGAAAAGTTTTTGTTTATCGTAGAACTATCGTAGGCTACGGCAGTGTCGCCTTGGTGTTACGTATCTTGGCGGAAATGTTATCGCTAATTGTTAGTTATGTCAATAATGTTTTCAACTTAACTCCGTGACTCGACAATTAACTAATGACATCGTACGTTATCGTCGTTGCAGCAATGTGTAGTGAGTAGCAGATTTTCAGCAACAAAATAACAGATTTTCTGACGAACGGAAAAGTTATTCTTGATGTTCGCTAGATTACAACATCCACAGCTGCGTTTAATGACACTGTAAAACATTCGGAGGAATTTTAATAAATTGAAATGAATATTGTAATGGGAATAAAAATATTTTACACACCCCTGTGAAGATAATCGTTTAAAAAAAACGAACGCAAGGTTCGAGTGTTGAAATTGTGTGCTCGTTCAGCCAATTATTCTTGACGCTTTCTTTGCATCCGATATCAGAAACGCACACGGTAAAAATTCCGGGAATAAAAATAAAGCGAAATCTTTTAATAACCGAGAGGAAGTCTCTCCGAACATTCCGGTGAACATTTTAAACGAGGTTAGTTTTAGCAGGGTTTTCGACCAGCTGGGGATTAATATAATCTACATATTATTACTCGCGTCGAGATCATTTGCATTCTAGAGAGGAACGCTCGAGGACCGAGCATTTTCCTATAGATATACCCCGATGATGTGCGTCAATCGAGTCATCAACGAAGCGCGGCGCGTTCCGAGTCGGTTCTCGATTAATTGCTTCGGTCTGAAATAAGGAATATCCAACAGGACTTGACGAGTCACGCATTACACATCGGTGCGTCTCTTTAGTTACTGCAATTAAGTCGGAACACCCTAAAATTCCTGCGTTAATGGAAATACATGAATATTTTAATAACTCTCGTATGCGTCGCTTTCGGATGTTGACATGTATTAACATACTAATTGAACAAATTCTTACATGGATTGGGAATTAGGGCGGTGGAACACAAACTTGAAGCATTGAGACGAAATAGTCCTAAAAATGACGACGCAAAAAGTTGTTTCACGTAACGTAGGAAATGAACTAATTCGCAAAATATTGCAAAGTAAAATTTAAATCAACTAAATTCCAAAATAAAATATAGGCGGTTACATTTTGAAGTAAACGGTTAGACTTCCTACAATTAATTGCTACCTCTTTAATCGTTTACAACAATTTTCAGCATGTACAGACAAAACCAAAATTTTTCCTTAAACACATCCATCTGGTTTGGCAGAAGATCAGAAGTCGTAAAAAAGTTATTCCGATATCAAGCGTGTGCCTTGAATTATGAGACCGACCGTGATTGAAACTAACAATAAGCCAATATAAATTCTGGCCATCTAGAGGTTAAGGAAAAAATGGAAGATAACGTCGAATGTCTGACGCGACGAGCTCGTAGGGGATACGCAATACCGGGTAGCAGACGGTCGAAAAATAAAAGTAATTCGTTCGGCAACGATTCGCGGTAGCAGCGGCCTTTGGGAGTTATTTCAACGCGAAATCCGGTGGAGTTCCGCGACAATTTCGGGTTGGCCTCTTAACCACGTGGGACGCACGGAGCCCGGGAGTTTTCTCGGCGCCCGTTCTCAGAACCGTAAACTAGAACAAGCTGCCATGCCGCCCTCTCTGTCTTCCCTCGAGTGTGACGAAGTGGTCTAGAGTTCACTCTCCTCTCTTTACATTCAAAGAGTCCCTCTTCCTGTCCACCCTCTTCGCTACCATGCCGACCGCCCGCCACCCTCTGTCCATCGTTCACGGTATTTGAAATTGCACCGAGGCCTGGCCTCCTTCGAGAGAGAGAGAGAGAGAGAGAGAGAGAGAGAGAGAGAGAAATACGGAGAAGGAACTTCCTCGCAACAAGTTCCGCTCGCTTAGAGGTCGATGGAGTTAATCCTCCCTATCGAACGCGATTCGACGCGACCGGCCGCGAATCACGGAACCGGAAACACGAGGCTCTGTTAATAAGCTACTTACCCCACTGTACACAACAGTTCAGGGAGGACTTACGTGGCACCCGAATTTTACATTTCTACCAAAATCTGATCCGTATCTTGAACTCATTTGAATTTTTGCTGAAAATGTAGGTAAACTGGAAAAATAATTTCACTGAGCCTGATACGTATTGTACGAAAATAAGTTACTTTCGGGTCTCTTATAAAAGCGAGGATCACACGGCCCTCTATCAGAAATTGTACAAAATCACCGTACAGATTGCCAGCCAAATCTTTTTTCATTTAATCAAATTGAAGATCGGCTGTGAGTATTGTACTTGCCTCAATAAGAAGTCTCCCTGGACGGCACAAGGGCGAAGAGGACGAAGAGGGCACTTGCTCCGCCTATATCCCCACCGTTGACACTTCAGTAGCTCAATGCTTAGGCTTTGACGTCACACGCTGCATAGTGTGTGCGACCGCTTTAGCCAATAGAGCAGCTAATGGCGTGCCCCTTCCACTCTGACCAATCAGCTCCGCATTCCTTTCATGGGACTTCTTGTACGTCACGCACAGTATACCGGACTGTGTAGTATGGGGACTCTGGAGATGTAGCTACTCTCGTTGTCAAAGATGAGTAGTTGCAATTTGAAACCGAAAAGGATTAAAAAGAAAGAAAGAAATTCGCAAGTGACTTCTATCACATGTATCAGACGCAGCTTGTAGTATTTTGTCCATGTACGTACACTCTGGTTCCTTATGAATTCATGGTTTGTCAAATTTTGAGGCATTCCTTGATCACTCCGGGACAAAAATATTCGTTTCTAGAATTCTTATGACGTGAATGTTGTGGATAACACAACAATGTCGTACATTATACTTATGGACATGTCCAAAAATGTTGACATATTAAACTATTCATTTTTTTTTTCAGTTTACGGTATTAAACGTGGAAAAATATGTGATGAGCTATCTTTTTGTCCCGAAGCGTACAGCGCTCTACGGAGATGTTTACAATCGCTTGATACAAGATTGACCAACGCGATCGAGTCAAAACATGCAGTGCACCGAGGCCACTGTTGTTTCTACGCAGCGGCGAAACAGCGCAGCGGCGATACATCTCTTTCAAAACAAAAGTTAGATGAAGCCGGTGGGTAACTTACTTATCGACCGAGTATACTTCGTATATTCGGCGGTGAGTTACGATTATTGGAATCGAAAGAGCCGAGCAATTTTCGAAAAGTAGCTCCGCGCGAAGCGAAAGTTAACCGTGCCGGAATATTAACGGTGGCAGTCGGCGTTATATCCTCGACAAAAGAGTACCGCGGCCGCGACCGTCGGGGGCAGGAGTCGGGGACCAGCACGGGGAGCATTTTATCGAGCACATTTTCACGGAGCGGCAACCCGGGCTCGCGGCCGACAGCATGAATGTTTGATGGAGCGAAGCTGATCGCTCGGAAGTGGCGGAGTCGCCTCCCGTTCCGATATTACTCGCGATAACGTCAGTCGTCGATCAAATGAAAGGCACGCTCGAGAGAGAGAGAGAGAGAGAGAGAGAGAGAGAGAGAGAGAGAGAATGAGAGCCAGTTCAAAGGAACATGGGAGAGCGAGGTCGACTGTATAACTGACAGACAGAAACGTGAATAACAGTTAGGTGCGGACACTGTGATTTGCGGGGGCCACTGCAGCGAAATCCGCCGCGTTTTCTTATGATAAGGGAGACGGACGATCTCTTGAACTTCGCCGCTAACGGCCTTCATTTTGTTATCTTGTTCTTGCCGGCGGAGCGTGTGCGTTCTTCTTACAGTGATTCGATGAAATAATTGTCGATTTCGTCGTGCCCTTTGTTAAATGGTACGATGACCTTGGATGACCTTCGTAATACGTCAGTGTATTCGTCTTCAAACACGCTGTCAGAATGTAGATAAAAGACCATACCATTCCATTTAACAAAGCAAAGTTGACCTTCGTATCTCCACCTACAAAAAAATGAGTGACATCAGATAACGAGTCTCTCGATACCAAGTCAGATTTTATCTGATGCGTTTTCTTCTATCTTCGTAAGCAAGCGAGTTATTCAGGTGTCCAGTTTTAAAGGCCCCCCCCCCCGGTATACAACGATAAAGTAATAAATACACAAATTAATCGTAATTTAAAAATAAAAATGTACATGTACAGGGTGTTCACGCTATCGCCAGCTAGCGTTTTGCGTGCCAGTAATAAATATTAGAAAGAATGAACGACGGAAAATTAATACTGTTCTTTGCGACAAACCTAACGGTCTATTCAATTTTTTAGTGTTTGCACGATTTTTTTTAGAAGTGAAAGTGACCTTCAATTTTTCAAATTTAATGCTATATATTTCTTTACACCATATGAAAACGTGTGTCAAGACACATTCAGTCGTACAGGACACAATGACCTTGGAGTATCGATTATGGAGTATGGACACAATAATAAAATGTTTTGAAAATTTGAAGGTCGTCGAAGCGTCCGAGGGTAAACGATTAACGTCATTTCATGTTTTCCTATGTATCGAACATTATGAAAGGAGTTTAGCAAAATTTGTTTCAAATTCGTAAACTGTATTAAATTGTCGATACTAGAATTAACAAAGTATGAAACCACACGTTCATTTAATGCAGAAAAATAAAATTCAATGAAGTTTGATAATTTCAACAGAGTTGATCACAGTTGAGGCTGCAATGTTTACGTCTTCACAACATTTTTTAGAAACCAACACTACGTATAATCTTCCGTGCAGATATGTACACGTATAATTGATTTACATTTATTGGGTTGTTCGGAAAGATCGTGCCGTTTTTCTGTAGGTGGCATCAGAAAGATTGAAAAAAAATGTGTACATAGTCTAAAAGGTGATATTTCAGGAATTTTTAGAGAAAAGTTTCATTACGATACATTCATTTTTGTTAGTTTTATTCGCTCTGGAAGGAAACAGAGTGCATTATAGGCAATAGGCATTTGATGTTTTTTTCTTCCAAAAGATGTTGGAGCTTGGTTGGTTTGTTCTACCCCATTCACCCTATTAACCAGCCATTACACCCACAGATCTTCATCTCTTTAGGTCAATACAAAATTCCCATAATAACAAAAACTTTAACTTTTTGGACGACATAAAAAATCATATTTGAAAGTTTCTCGCCAAAAAATTCAAGTCGCGCGAAAGACAGAGAAAGATTATGGAACAAAATGGCACTTATAATAATTCAACAAATGTATATCGAAAGATAAACGTACTGCGTTTGAGTTTCCCTTAAAAATCGGCACGAACTTTCCGGACCTCAAATTGTTTCCACCCTTAAATATCAGATCGTTACTTTATGAACCGAATATTCAGGCACGTTATTTTCTTTTCAATTTTTTCAAGCAATGTAATTTAAAGATTTAAAGTTATGTACTTATGTATTATATACCTAATGTGTTCTACGGTTCCTACATTATTAATGCTTAACCGTAAGATGTACACATATTACTAATGTATAGCTTTATAACCCCCTATGGGGAGTTTCAATTAAGCTTTCAATAAAAAAAAAAACTTTCCGGACAACCCAATACATTTTCTATCGAATATCTATGGAAACACAAGGAAACCTAAGGTATCTTTTTGTCCCCGCCTGTAGCGGAATAACAAAGATATTAAGATGTCAGGGGATGGCCGCCGGTGCTGCACGGCCTTCCCCTACCTAAAATATATTGCGTCACGACAGAGCGACAGTTCGCGGCATAGGCGAGCCGCGTGGCGCCAGGTTGAGAGACCCTGAGCTGGCGCCAGGTTGGCTGGAACCTGACACGCGATCAATCAACTCGCTGCCCTGTCCACCAGGCCGGGTTTACCTGCTGGTTTACCTCATCGCTCGAGTTTGAATTCGCGCTCTAAATGCGCTGCATAATTCCCGGCCGCGGAAGGGAGCCAAACAGAAACTTTTAATTAAAATAGCGAGCAGTTTGCTCGTCCAGAAGGCACGGGGAATTTAACGAACGTAATTATACAGCTATAACGAGTGTACAACAAGGGCGCAAAGCCGGATCCTTGTGATGCCACGAAGAACCGGCGGGAGAGACGTTGAACCCTGCGGAACCGGGGAACAAATTTTCACGCACACACACATCACCCCCCCTCCCCACACCAGGGTTTCGTTAAGTGTCCGGCGCAACGATGCTGGCCGAGTCACGCGTCAAATATATTTGAATTTGCATCGGTTGTATCCGACGTTCAACGGGCGTGTACGTCGTCACAATTCACCGGTCTCCGGCAAACTGTGTAAATCCTCATGTAAATTCGCCTTCTAAAGGGATAACCTCCGAGTCACTCGGAAATCCTATCGCCGAGCTATCGCGGCAACAAAACCCATTTCCGTGTAATCTGCCCGGTTGTTAGCTGGTGCGGAGCGGCTCGGCGATCAAAACGCGATGTCGGCTCAGCGTACGCAGCATTCGCGCCGTTATTGTTTATATTAATTTCAGATCAATGTCGGACATCATTTCACGCGGGCGTTACGCTGCGACGGGGAAACGGTGCCGGGTTGCTGGGTGATTCATCCGGTCGCAGTACCTGCCTAAAGGAGAAACGCGAACCGTAATTGTGAATTATTTTTAGCGTCGTTCGCCCGTAAACCCGTCGCGCCTAGCCGCGCCGCGACGCCACGCCGAGCTAAGTCGCGCCACCATATCCCGTGTCGTCTTTCTTCGCTCGCCGCCGACTTTGACTTTCCGGCCACCTTTTCCTTCTCGTTAACAAAAATTTCACCGTAAGAGGATGTAACGTTAGATTACGGCAACGACGTTTCGGACGGTAACAAGAGAACGGTCCCCCCTGACCACCTTGTTCAAGGGAGTTGGAGAGGGTGCGATACGGGGACGCGACAGGGGGCCCAAGGTGTTGGTTCGCGTGAACCGTTTCATTCTCATCGGCGAGGCGCGCCGTTGTTAGCGCGTGTCGCCGGGAAACGCGCGCGACCAGCTGCGAAGTAAAATCTCATTTGGCCGAAGGACGACGGCGACGCCAACGCCGGTACGTGTGTATATAGACGCACCTAGACGAGATGAAATTACGTCGAGTTTGTCGTCTTTACGGGCGACGCCGAGCCGCAGCGACAGGGAGCCACGCGGTCTGTGTAACAAGCAGAAACCGTTAGATTATGTCTTATCTGACCTACCTGCGCCCTGGAAAATCATTTCTTTTGCCTCGAGGTGATGCGTACCTTCGAACCGCTGAAAAATTAACAGATGTTCAACAATCTCTTTTATATAAAAAAAATTATTTATGCTTTTTTCAAAAATCAGTGTGTGTCTACATTTTACAATGTGACGTTGAAGTAGTACTTATGGTACCAAACTGGTACCAACACTGGTGTGTCCTATGATGAACTAATTCTTTCCAAAACCTTGTTCGTTAGAAGTACACTCGAAATTTTATTCGTTTATCACAAAAATGAGTGAGTGTAATTCAAAACAGTAAAAGGATTAAAACAGTTTAACGTCATCATCTTATAGTTCAAGTAGTACTTATGGTACCGAAGGGGTACCAACACTAGTGTGTCCTATGATGAACTAATTCGTTCTAAAACCTTCTTCGTTATAAGTAGACTGCGGATCTTATGCATTTACCACAAAAATGAGTGAGTGCTATTCAAAACATTGGGAAGATTAAAAAAGTTCAAGAATGTCGAAATACTGTTTTTAAGATATACAAATTATTAATGAGCAAAATAAATGTTTACCTAGCTGCTATAGATTGCGATTGATGTATGCGAGTTTTATTTTGCATAAAGATGCGCAGTCTAGTTATAAGTTACATATACAGTATGTTCATTTCAAGTATCTATATGTGATTATCGGACGCCTTTCAAGTGCATTCTAGTACCTGTACGAATACTTTTTGAGCGCCAATTTAGAGACACTTCTCATACTTTTCAACTTTTCTCGTTAACGTTAAACTTTTTCAAGTATATCTATATGACAATATGTAGTTAAAATATATAACAATTACAATTATGTTTCGTTTTATAAACATGTGTGCAATTACATATAGAAATACATGGTTTTTTAAACCTACAAGAGGTGTACGAATACTTTTTACACTCACTGTACGTAACCGTGGCATTATTCGAACAGCCATGTTTCCCTGCTTAGTTCGGATAATGAAGGTCCTTATGTAGTCATGTTCAAGCGATTGTTCGACGGGGAACTGATTTGAAAAGTTGTCCGCGGATTCAGCGCCGACCCTCGTGAACCCTGTCCTCCGTGTCGTTCGACTATCTCTGTCCCGCTCTGGAAAATAAGGTCTATTTCCATTTACGGTGTGAAATACCCCTCGGGGTGGAGGGAAGCGGAGATACCGGAGAACTAGCAGCCTATTTGCATTCAAATCAAAAATCTTAATGACGAGATTCTTGTCGGGGCGGGGAGCACCCGTCTTCGATTTAGAAGATTTCGTTTTGCCGGGGCGAGTTAGGGGGAGCAAATGACTTTCGCCTCTTATCGAGTCGGCTAGCTGCTCTTAGACGCGGCGTGTGCCCAGATAAAAAATTCGTTCAACTTTCTCATCAGTCGGAATTCCTGCTTCTCGACTTCGACTATCGCCGATGCTGAACGAGGCCAGATCGAGCCCAGATATTACACGTAATTTTAAACGATGCATGCGCTATTCGAGCGCTCCGCGACGACGGGAGACGTCATCGATTTTATCTGGGGTCTATTTGCGCAGATATTTCGTCGTCTACGCTTTGATGTTGCCGATTCCGCTCCGATTGATATATCCGTGTACATATCTGGGCCCACCTTGGATCATCAAACGAAGACTCCCGTCTCCCGGTCTCTATCGATGGTGGACGGGCGGCGAGGGCTAGCATGATTGCAGGGAACGAGCAACATCGCGATATCGAGAGCACCCCGACCGAGTTTGCCGTGTATAAGCCCCGCCGCCGTCGGTTGGTTCGACGACGTCACCGATCGAGTCCCGTCGGATTTTCGCGGGGCACAACCGAGATTGGAGCTGGTAACGACGCGTCGACGATGTTTACCCAGACACGAGGGTGGAAACGATCCTCCATGATTCGTGTGTACGTGCTCGCGAAAGCGCTCACGGAGTCCTGCACCCGAGAAACTTACGACTCGTTTATATATCTATCGACCCGCGCGAACTTTAGCTACTTTGTGAATGCACCAAGAGTTCAACGACCCTCGGGAATCGAACGGCGCCGGAATAGAGAAATTCGTGGCCGCAAACAGCGCCCGGCGAGTTTGAAAATTCGTGATCCCTCATCGTTTCACGTTACCGGCTACCAAACTGTGCAAATTTGTCGGGAGTTCGGTTACCTTTGCCTTGGTAATGAAACGTATCCCGTTACAGGCCCGGGAATACATTGATTTTTCGTCAAGAATCAAACACACTCGACACTCGATTGTATCGTTTAATCTCGTTCGCGAACTACTTGTTCCGCACAAAAGAAATTGTAGAAGTGTGAAACAAATGATCGAACGAAATCACGAAGAAGTTGGAAATTCTATAAATGATAATATTTAATTACATGTCATTGGGCGAACACTCGGTTCTGTGTGTGTGTAAATGTAGGATAAATTATTTACTGTTTTACTACTTATTTGCTTCCACTTATACTCAATTCTTACTAGCAGTTACTTATTTCTATGCACACGACTCATTAATTTGATGTATCCACTTAACGCCAAATAGGAAGGCGTCAGTAATTTTGATATTCCTTCGAATGGAGAGACCAAATTAGTGAATATCAAAGAACTCTCGTCTGAGGCGTTTTTAAAATGCAAAGGGTGGTTTACGAGTAAGTTCAGATGTTGCAGTTAAGTAACTGGCCCCACAAAACGGCGGCTACAATTGCGTAGAATTGTGGGTCGGATAATCTCGCGCGGCAATGATTTCTTTTTACCATAGGTTAAACGGACCGTGAAATTTTTGGCGGGGGCGGGCAGATACCGTCGTAAATCAGGCTGTATTTAGCGGTTAAAAGCGGCGTTTAAGGTTGTTTTATGAATGGCCGCGAAGGTGGAACGAATATCTCGTGCTCAGTGCTCATACGTTTCGTGCTCCCTGGCTGAGCAAGGGGCTGTTCCAGTTTTGGATAAGCCGGTGAATAAAAGGTACGGTAGTGTGGGTTCAGGGTGGGGTGGTCACGGCGCCCGTTCGTCTGCCGCTCCTGGTCGATGGCTTCTTCCAACCCCTCCTGTTCCCCGGTGTTATCTGCAAACTTCTCAGTACCGGCGTAGCAGTATTCGTAGCCAGTCATGATTCATTCGACCCGGTAATGGTGTAATTCGACGATCATGAACCGTTACTCGAATCGCGTGCAATCACGGGAAAAAGGAATCTGAGACTGAATACGGTAATTTCGGCTGCGTAAGTTTTAACCCCGTTATCGATTCAACTTAAATCGCTGCCGGCTTATCAATTTTGCACACCTCGATCGCCCGCCGCGACCTGCCACTCGCCGACCACTCTGCACTGCTACTTTACAACGAACCCGATACTCCGAGCGTCCGGAGACTATGGTCGCTCAACACGATACTTCGTTTATGCTACATTTATGCGTCTCTGTTGAATTTTCTAAACAGATTTTATTCAGCAATTACTGTTAAAACTCTGCTAAACTGTTGACTCTGCGCCTTTCGATCGGTCAATGAACTCGAACCGCTTGTTTCGTAGCTTGATTTTCCATTTGTTATGTATATATTTTTTATACTGTGCGAATACACGAGTACACCTTGAGAAAAGCGTCCCACAAAAAACCTTCTAGATCCGGGTAACTTTTAAGTCCCTAGGGGGGATGTTTTCTGAGAGACAAAAACCTGGGTGGAAATCTTCCAAGAAACCTTAGGAAACTTTCAGAGAAAATCCACCCCGAGGAACTTCTAAGTTCTCGATTCCTTGCGGGGACAATCCCAAAATGAGACCTCAAAGAACCCCTGAGTCTCTAACTAGAAGTCCTTATGACACCGAGGGGGAGACATTGACAGAATTTGAGTCCAAAGAAGAAAGGGAAACTCTCGAAGCACTTCCGGGCCTGTAGAAAAAGAGTGAGGAACCTCTTCAGGAACTCCAGAGGTCTCAAATAAAGAATTTCTGGAGAAACCTCAAAGAACTCAAGGGGAGATCGCCCATGGGACTTCTGAGGCTTCCGATCGAGTTCTCACCAGAGACTTCTGAGAGTTTAGGGGAAGACTTTCGGAATCTTCTGGCGCAGATCAATTTAATGGATATTCAGAGATCAGGAAGGGGAGTGGTGCAGGTGAAGCTCTTCAAGGTAACCCCTATGGTTGCAGTTGGAAATCTTTCTATTCGTCCCTTCAGTGTAACAGACAGACCTCAGACCTTTGTAAACATCTTGCATACAACCCTTGAGACTTAACGTAAAAAGTTCTACAATGAACTCTTCAAACCTCAAAGAGTGAGGGAGAGAGAGATAGAGAGAGATCCCTGAGGGATTACTCTTGATCTCGGGAAAGAACTCCCGAAAGGACTTTTGAGGCCGAAGCCCTAGAGGAAAACATGTACAAACAGTGTCATTGATCGGGGAGCATGATCGATATTACACTGAAGAACTTTATGCAAAATTATCTACATTAATTCCAAGGAACTGGTACCAGGAATTTCTTGTCTTCTTAAATACCTTCGAAAAGTCGAAAACAATTCATCGACACTTTTAAATTCTTTCAATCTTTGTACTCTTTCCACTTGCACCTATTTTTGCCATAAAGCCGTAAAATTTGCTGTGTACCGATCATATTTGGAGACCAGACTTGGGAAAAAAATATTTAAAATACTATTTTAAATAGTATAATCTAATGTGGTTCAAATAAAACACTACTTTAAATAGAACGAAAAATTTCGGCAAATAAAATATTTTTATTTTGATAACCAGATACATCAGATAAAATATTTTAATGTTGTATTTCAAATATGTATTTCAAATATTTCCTTACAATGTAAATAAGTTGAGCAAATAGATAATATTATAAATTGTAATTTTTAACATAAGAAGCTTAATTACGAATATTTCCATGTAACAGGTTGATAAACAGACGACAATGTCGTAATAACATACTATTCTACATAATTCTACAAAATAAGTCTCATTATTTTCAATATTTTCCAAATAAAATACTATTTTCAAATAGTATTTCAAAAACTTTTGCTTATAAATAAAATATTTTATTTGCATGAATATGCTTTAAAAATAAAATAAACTGTTTAATATTTTGTATTTCAAATAGTGTTTTGCCCACCACGGTTGGAAACTTGTGATAAGTCGATTTTTCATTGTACATTGTATTTATTTGATTAAAAATATATCGGGTTGTAACATAAATTCGTTCGGATGCAAATGTGTTCCGATTTTAACGATTTAATAGTGATTCATTATAAATACAGATAACTGTGATTAAATAAGAAAACTCCTTACACTCAACGATTTTATAATTGAATCATTACGATTCTCTGCTTAATGAATTATTGATCTCTTACTTTTATGCTTGTATATAATGACGTATAGTAATTATTATATTATTCATTCGGTCTGCTCCGTAATTGTGTGTCGAAATGCGTTTGTAGACTTCGATAATAATTTAAGTACGTGCTGAATTCATCGTCACTCGTCAAATTTTCGTCGAGCAGAATCTGATGCAAACTGTTATTAACTTTAATTGATATTAATTACGATGTAGAGCGATACTTTCCCAATTATCATTTCGTTGAATTTCCGTTCACTTTTCAATTGTTTCGATCTAAACAATCGAATTGAAAGGTATTGTCCGAAATGTTTACGGTGTTCTTCGATAACAATGTTTTTCGAAAACATTTTTACAACCTTCGTTTCACCTTTTTACATAAAACGGTCAGAAAAATCTATCCATGTAAAAAAAAGCGTACAATGCGATTGTTGATTGCATATGCATCGCTGCACTAAAAAAAAAAAAATTCTACAGATGACTTCGAAGCATTCATTTTTCGCCTTTGACGTTTTTCTGCACTGGTAACAAAGTTATAACTTGAAACAATCGCGCTGACCACGGTACATACTACAGTATAAGCGTTCAGATATCATTTTTATTCATTCAAACGCTCGTGCGATTGTTTCTACATTACAGGAATTTCATGGCTCAGTGACATGCCAAGACGGATTACGGTATCGATAACGTAATCATTAAATAAATTAATTGCGTGGAATGCATCGTATTCCGGGGAACACATCGCCTGAATAACGTTTGTTTCGCTCGGTAGAGGGAATTTTGAAAATGTTCTGCCGTGCATCGCCAATGTCGAAGACTTTGCAGCGTCGTCCCGATAGTATATTCCGTTCACGTATACGCTATGCACAGTGTGCTTTCTCGCGAAAATAGTACACAGTAAAACGTCGATCTCCCGGCCGGAACTCGTCGTCTTACATTGGCGCAGCGACGCTCGTGTTTCTGGAAAATTAAGTCACTCCGATCATAA
The DNA here is from genome assembly GCA_028454255.1 of Halictus ligatus. Classification (NCBI taxonomy): domain Eukaryota; kingdom Metazoa; phylum Arthropoda; class Insecta; order Hymenoptera; family Halictidae; genus Halictus; species Halictus ligatus. The sequence goes on from CM052131.1 coordinate 15,938,323, forward strand.
TACTCGGCCATCCCTAACACTCGGCTCGTCAGCGGACGGACGTTCCGCCAATTTCGCGAGCCGAATGATCGTTTCAGGTCTGACGCAGACTTAACGAAAGACGGTCGAGAAATTGCGGTTGTCTATTGTGCCCGTAATATCGACTATACATTCCGCTCGTGTACCGTGCAAACTGTATTACACGTCTGCTCTACATCCTGTAATTTTCGCGGCAGCGAGCATTGCAGATGGGATCCTCGTGCTTCAATAAATCTTCGCGAGAAAATTTCCGGGCAGCCCGAACGAGATTGTTACTTTGAAGAAAAAAAAAACACGATCCCATCGGAGACCTACCTAAGGAGAAATCGGATTGAAATGAGGGCCGATTGGAATATCGTTTCGCCGGGATGACGCTGTGTAAAATTATCAATTTGATTACGCGTCGCCTCGGCGCGTCTACGCCAATGATTACTGAACGCGCTCGAAATTCCGATCAGGAATTTCTGGGATTTGAACTGCACAGCGATTTCTCGCGGTGTAATCGGGATACCCATGAAATATGTATGTCGCAGATAGCTCGTGCATAGACGATCGAATTAACGGGAGATCATTTCCCATGGCACCTCTCGTTTCTGATCTGCCAAGGTTTACCGTGACCATTCGCGAAAAAATTCGTTGTTGGTCTAGCATGTGATTCTTGATTACTTGTCGCTAACGATCAACGTAGCAAAGAAATAGGGAGACAATACCGATCCAATGAAATTTTAACAGTTTTATGTCGAAACCTTTGCCAGTATATTCGAGACATTTTTTGGTGACACAATTTAGGTTATATTATATTTACACATTTGGACTATTCAAACTATTATTACTACTATCACTGACATGGATCGATTTAAATGGAGCTATTTTCATTAACGGACAGTTCGGATATCATTGGTTCGGATAATGGAGGCTCTGAAAATATGCCTCAAATCGTGTCATGTTTGGACTCGTTTCAACCAGAAAAATGTCACGAGTATGCTGGTAAACCTTTCATGAAATATTGATTACAAAATTGCAAAGTTTTGTTATCGGAGTTTTGTGCACATATCGAGGCATTAAAGTCACCATTTATCCTTTGATACCTTTGATATTCAGCTTTCAGACATAATTTCCTACTTTAATCATTCTACCGAGAACATTTCCCGAAGCGAGAAAATCCTGTTACAATAAAATGCAAAGTGCAGTGATTATAAAAAGATTCTGATTAAAGTTATGTTCCTATGATGTAGCTAACGGGCCGGAGTCTTCATTAATCTTTTAGTAACCACCATTTCCTTTCCGGTACGTAATTATGCGTTGCAGATCTTCTTTCATGAATTTATGTTTTGTAGAATTTTTTAAGAACGAGTGAGACACACGATATCATAAACTTTATAGTGTTGGATAGTTTGTAGCATACTAAGAGAGATTTTCAGGGGAATAATAAATTGCAGGGTCCAATTCACATTCACGTTGCACTTGTCATCGCTATTTACATTGATCGAACAGGTCTCGTGAATTATAAGCAGTGAATCATTGCAATCCTTTCTCTTCTAAGCATGATTGCGTCAGTCAAAACTTTAAACTGCTTCATTTCTGCGAAGTATGCAATAGTACAGACATTGTACTGCATTAAAAATATCAATGTTTTTTTTTAACTGAGAAGGGTCGTGCCACAAACACGCTTCAATGGTTAAAAAAGTTATAGTTCGATAAACTGCTTCTTTCTGTATTCGTGCTTCCAATAAATTAAAAACTATATGAAAGTATATTAAATTCTACTAAATTTTGAGTTTCATAATTTTCTGCAGCGTTCACACGTTATTAATGCATAAAATTTCCTATTCTCGATATTACGTTATCGACATTTTTCGCATATTCCAATTATTACTATACGCTATTATTATAATACTCCATCGATCGAGTATTATTATGACGATGTTCGATATGTACACATATGACGTTATAAATCCGCTTCTCTCAGGTTACATGACGTTTCCATTTCATGTATTATCGTTTTTGATGTCTCATATTCTGCATCTTTTACGACTTCATTATGTATTTTTTATACGTTCTAGATTATTCTCAGTATTTTCTGTTAGTTACATTTTTTATATCGAAGAGACGAAGAGTTTTATATCAAAATTAGTATTGTTAATTTTGAAATATATCTAAATATTCAAAAAACTGTATTTTTAATGACTATGTGCTACTTTATTATCCATCATAGTATGTACATTTTTGTTTGAATAAAATTAAAAGCACTTTACAAACACTCAACATTTAAAAAGCTAGTAAAAGTAACTGTTTCATGATATTCCATAATATTTATGATATTCCATAAATATTAGTGTCCTGGTTTTTTCCAGTATTTTTTTTTGTACCATTTCTAACAATCCAACAAGTAAATATTTCGCAACCAAATAAAGATTTCACTTTAGTAATAATGAAATTATTATCCTTTATCCTATCCGAATTTATTCTAAACTCACAAATTAGTGATAAAACTAGTCACTTCCAAGAGCGGTTACACAAATAAATTTTACGAGCGTAATCGACAGAAACAATTGAAAATACGCCAGTCGCGACGATATTAATTTCAACCAGACTGAGATCCGGAACATCAATAAAACATGGCCGAATTATGGTTAAATTCACGGCTATTTAAACTTTCAAATTTTTAAACATTCAAACATCCAGATTTAAATCCAATTAAAAGCTACAGACTTTCGTCAAGAGGCGACGAAATAAAAAACATTACTCACCACTATTTTCACTGAAATTGAAAATTCCCGCAGCAAATTTGCTGAAACGATTAACGAAGTATATAAATGTATTTCGAAAAATTCACGTAGCAGTTAATGAACGTAGTAGTTAATAAAAATAAGTTGATTCATTTTTTAAAATTACTCTACAAACCCACGCGACACACGACAAGTATAAAAAGAGAGTTTTGTCCATATCACCTCGAATCGGAACGCCGCCGTGCTGCAGCAGAGAACGTGTTAACAAACTCGTTCGAGATGCCTGCGTTCGATACAATGCGCGATCGACGAATCGATCAGGCTCGCAGTGGGTTGCGTCGAGCTCCGTATGTGTGTAACTCGGCGAACGTGAGATCATCCGGCGTGTCCACGCCCACGCGAACGACCGGTGACGTCACCGGTGTGCCACGGCTCCAGAGGAATGTCCCAGCGTCCATTGGGTCAACGTCTCTGGTTTTCTCTTCTGGTCGCAGTCCATTTGCTCCGGCCCGTTTGTCGCGTTGCTCTCCGGGAACGGGGCAGCTCCCGGCGTGTTCTCGCGAGGATATCGGCGAATTCCGGCGCGACATAGTGATTCCCCGACCCGCCGGGAACTTTCTTCCCGTGGTATAGTACACACATCGGAACTAGGCCGGCGTACACGGAAAGATGACGGGTGGGTTCAATTTCGCGCGTTTCGCCCTCCGAAAGTTTACGATCGGAGCACGTGTTGCGAAGCGTCAAAATTTTTGCGATCCCGTGCTACGGGGCCCCGTAGTCGACGTGATCGATTTTTACGAGTGAATCCACAGCGCGACTACACACCGTCTTCGCGTGCACACGAAGAATTATGTTTGCCCGGGAGTGTGTTTGGTCGAGCACGCGTGCCAGTGTGCGCGGTATTAATTTGCGCGCGTTTCACGATAATTGTGCGGGAACCATGTGAACCGTGGATCGTATTGTTCCGCGGGCTCCTCCGTTGTCCAGCGTTGTGCCAACTCTTTTGTCATGCAGATGGTCTCGAAGTTTTGTTCTCAACGGCGCATGCCGCCTTTCGTTGCGGCATATTATTCGGCTGCGCGACCGGATTCCGAAAGAGTAACGACCTTACGTTCCACTGCCGGGATCGGGACAATTTCACGCCAAGCACGTTCGCGATGTTTCTCTTCGGATGCTGAGTGTCGTCCATGCTTTTTGTCCCCGTTTCATGCGGAGCAGCTCCGAAAACACTGTGCCCCCCCCCCCCCCGGAAAAGCGTAATAACGCACGCTCTATTAACGGCTTCAACACCGGTGTTGATATTTGTCGATTCTCATTATTTTTCTGTTTACGAGCCGATTCCGTCGCGATTTCCGCGAAAGCAAAATTTAACACTAGGTTCACGGTGCACCGAAGGTAATTTGACATTATAAAAATGACAAGAATGTGTCTATCCAAATTTTTAGTCGTTTTTTAGACGGTTTTATAATCTCCATATTTGTAAATTAAATATATTAGAACCCGCCATTTTGACGGGTTCCGTGAACCTAGTGTCAATGAAATATCCTTTGCAAACTGTACAAGAGAAAGATTTAACGCAACTCACTGCGATTTTATTTTTGATTTAGTAGAAGCATCAATAACGGGAAGAAAATTTGTTTTTTGACATTAATTTTTGACAGTAATTTGCATAATAAGATCCGCATAATAATCCTATTACCATTATCTTGAAGTATCTTATCAGAACCAAAATATGAGAATTTATTTTGCCAATTTCAAGATTCCTCAGAGAGAAGTTTAAGTAAATATGTTATTAAATTTTCCAAGAGTTTCCTTGCCCCTTAGAAATTTGCAAATATTATGAAAGTATAATGTTTTATAATCTAGAAATTGCTGTTTCAACCTTCTCAGATTTTGCAGATTCTAACTAAACCAGTATACCAATGCGAAAATTAATCATTAAATATACAAAAGTAAGACAAGAGCATAAGAAAATATTTCGTTTTGAGCACGTACGTTAAATAAATAAAAATGAATATCTTCCAGCGAAGAAGAGTCTACTTTTAATAAAAATTCTTCATGTTACGTTGAAAACATCAGTATGCTGCTGAAGCGTTCCATCAAGCCCTGCAGTAGATTTTACGACTTCGGCGACTTGAAATATTAATACGAAAAATCTCATACATCATAAAAAGTACTCCAGATACTTCCAGTGCGGACTTATGGCCTGCTGATGTTACACGTGGGCGGAACGATTTGATACGATAGTGGGTTGCACGCCTGCACCGTGCTGTGTCCGTGTTATCTATAATCCAGAACGTACCGTCTTATCTGGTTTGAGACTCACAGTTATGGTTTACATTCGGCTATCTAGTGCTCGCAACTTCAAATCATTCCTTCTATCTTGCGATCTCGCATAATCTGAAGAGATAACATCAGTAGAATTGAAAGCAATGTCTGGGTTCACCTGGCTGTCCACTATGTACTTATCTCTGATATTTATATCGTGTCACTTCACCCTGGGACATACTAAAAGTGTGTTGGTATCATTTTCACTTCCGGATATTTTACGGTGAATAAATTAATCAAATGATATCAAACACATTTTCTTCGTCGAGTTTTACAAAATTATCATTGTTTGAACTAAATTTAACTATTATTTAAAAACATAATTCTCTATTTTAAGGGACGGTGTTCAATCGTCGGAAAAAATCTGATTATCATTAGTTGTGGATGAATTAGTCGACTCTTATTAACTGTAGCCCAAACTTTAACTACATAATAGTGTTTTCTTATTAAATAATCCTTATGTAAACGTGAAAGGTGTTAGTTCGCCTTGTGTTTCAACGATCGAGAAAGACAGTTCACTATTTAAAACGTTTGAATGAATATAATTATTGCAAACGATTCGACGGAATCGCGTGGACCAGCGTTCCCAAGAAGTAGAATTGGTTGACCATGACCAGACGCGTCGGTCGTCAGCTGTCCCAGCAGTCCGAGAAATTCCACAAAACTCAAAGTAACGTATTGAATGGAGTACAAATGGAAAATTTCAAGAATCCGGAAGTAACTTATTGAACGAAGTAAAAATAAAAAGGAAGCGTTAAAGAATTCTGTGAAGCGAGATCCCTGTTGTTGTAGGGGAGCTCGAACACTATGGAAGGAGTCGGTCGAGCCACTTGACGATTTGAAACGATTAAACGTCTGCTCTCGTAATTCGATTCCGTCGGAGCGAGTAATCCAGCAGCTTCGATTAATCCCGCGTCTCCGGATCTGTTTACGCAGGTAGTCGACACCGAGGCGTTGCCAAGGTCACGAGGGAGGAGCTGAGGTCATCGCTGCACCTATGTTGTGCGGCGAACTTCTGAACGGTGGCTTCGTCAGTACCGGAGCGGTACCGGTGGTTCCCTACGGTCTCTTAGGATTCTGGCTGCCAGGCTGTCTACGTGCTACCAGCCCTACTTCCCTGAACTCATCTTACTTGACCCTGTTGGCCGAGCTTCTGACCAAGGGCCACCCGGCGTTACGAAACGAGCTGATGGACCTCGCCAAGATGACCGAACAGGCTAGCACCGACGGTGCAGTCGACCTTGCCCTCGACCTGTACGCCGACGACATCGACGAGAGCGTCTTCCTAGGTAAGTGCTCGTTTCCACTCTATTTTTTTTACTTCTTTCCAAGGATTCTCTTTGTTAGCCGGCGCATTGTCGGAGACAAGACGTCTAACAGGGAGTCGTGTGGAATTTCTATTTTTGTTTGGTGTAGAAACGAGCTCCTTTCACCGCTGAAAAGGTTCTAATAACTGTTTCAAACTGTGATGTACCGGTCCTGATCGAAACAGTTACGAAGAACCCAAAGAATGTTCCAACTAGACTGCGGATCTTTATGTCAAATCAAAATATTGAGCGTCAATTGTAAGAACCAGGAGCAAAGTACTTTTTTTCGAAGTTCTTACAATGTCCTCGTAGTTCTATATTACATCCATCAATTTTTGTCATGAATGCATAAAATCCGCAGTCTATAATACCTCTTTCATTACCAGATATATTTTTACGTTTTCAATAACATATGGCGATGGTTCCGCATACAAACTTTGCGATTGAATGAGCTGCTGTCGATAAAAAGACAGCTCCATTTTCGAGTAATTTGAGCGAACCAATAAAAGACAATTAAAAATAAAGTGCCGTGCCAAACGTGCCAATTTATGGTCAGTTAGTATTCGTGTTGATCAATTTATGCATTGTATGTGAAACTACTGCGAATTGCTTTTGCACCAATGTAGAAGAAAATAGTAATCATTCATTACAAAAAGATTTAAAAGAGAGTATGCTGTATTTTAATCAATGCTATGAATAGTGTATGTATTTAGAAATAGCACATCACAAACGTAGGTACAATGATAAGAACCGTCCAAGCTAACTATACACACTTCTATTTATAAAAGATAAAGACACACCAACAATTTAAAAAAATTACAGCTACTACATACATTCATTGTGCACTAGAGTGAAATCGGTATATAGTTCACACTGACAACAATGATTCTACTAATAGTAATAATCCTATTACACATACGAGAAAGTACAGAAACTTAGAAACAAAAGTGGTATTGAAATAGAGTATAATAACTATAGAATCATAAATAGAATTAATCAAATGGCAGTAGTATAATTCAAGAACTGTTATCAACTCAAGCCTAGGATAAAATTTAAAGATGTCCTACAAAAGCTCTTCGAGAATATAGTTAGTTCAACTGAACCGTATTACCCGCGCATTCCAATATTTATCTTACATAATATTTGTGATACTTGTATATGTACTTATAACGACCTCTGAAAATATTGTTTCATTTTCAATACTATTTTATCCAAAACGTACGTGTCTACGTCTGCAATAATTAAAATTTAAAACTAATTAAGGCAGACAAAAATACGGCTTGTATCCATCGCTTCAAAAATAACGCACTTCAACCATTCGCGTCATACATACATACATATCACAAACAATAAATGAGACTTGTAAAAACGTCGCGCTGGTGTGCACAATTGCTATGGCAACCAATTTTATTGACCGTTCACAGATTTTTATATTTTTTTCTGCTATCGGAATATTACTTGTCATTTTTCTAAAATATGTCCGGGTATAAATAAAACAGAATCAGTGCTCGTAGAATGAGCAGAATTTTCGTTTCTTTCCTCGAAATATTTATAATTCGACTGGTCCATATAGACTTCCATGACTAATTGTAAACTGCAACGTGGCTGGTCACAAATAAACACGTACCCGAATGAATTATACAAGTGCCCTGTTTAACGACGTGCATCGGCAAACAGATCGTATCGTGCTTACATAGTTTGCGCAATCCTTTAAACGAACAGAACGATTACATGGATATCACGATTAGCAAACACACTCGATCTTCTATTTCCCCAATTGATAGATACACCAGGCAATCATCGAACAATAACCTAACAATACGACTTATTTTTCCATTGCACAACCGACAACAAAAGATACATATCAACAAAACGGGTTTTGCCAACGTCGTGTATCGTCCAGAAGACATACCCGAGTTATGTTTACACTCCCCTGCGTCTGAGGACTCACTGGGTATACCACGCGGTAGTGAGGACAATTCCGCGACGTTTATCATCCAAGCCTCGCCGACGTATATAGAGAAATCACTGCAATATGAACTGCGAGTGCATGAACTACGGCTTTTAAGCAACCGGCAGATCGGCGAAATCTGTTTACCGAAGACAAGTCCTCGCGTAATTAATACTTTCGGGTCAAGGAGAGTCGTCTCTTTCATCCGGCCGGGGACCGTTCAGCAGCATGCATTTTAATCGTGCACTTTGAATATCGAAACACGGATACTTGGGATACGGTACGACGATGTATCGATCCCGAGAGCAGCGCTGATTTCCTTTGTAATACTTTTTAACGAGAACACTGTTACTCGTTCCAGGTATGAATAGTATATCGGATCCGGTACTGGCTCGGACTAGCGACCGCCGTATGACGTATGCAGGGAACGAAATAATACTATAACAATAGAACTTGTTTATAGTGAAATGGATTAACGGGGGTGTTCTGGTTTTCCAGGTTGTTTCTGACCGAATTTTTAGGAAAGCTATTGAACTTTCTGCATTGTAATTTGGCACAGATATTCATTGGTATCTGATGTATATGCGTGATTTTTTTAAAGTAAAAATAATAAACGTTACATTAGTTATACATTTTTTATGGGATACGTTTTAAAAAAACATTCGGTCATTCTACTGGTCGGAAACTAAAAGAGTAGTTGGGATGCGAAACGAAAGAAAATATCTATGAAAGCATTTTATTATCGAAATTATCGATTTCTCAAATATTTTTCGGCCTTTAGCGCGATCAAGCAGTAGGAAAAAATTGACGGGTTTTCAACATTTTGGTGCGTGGGATAACAGAGTATGTGCTGGAAATTCTCCGAAAATTTCAAGTCGATTGGTCAACCGTGATTCGAGATATCGTGGCAACCGTTTTGAGTAAGTGACTTCGAGAAAAACGCTTTTAAGAGCCGAAACTCCGTAGATTCGCAATAAGGTAGAGCAACCACGTTATCGACAAAAATAGGCAAAAAATTATTTTACGTGCTTCAACTTTTCGTCCTTATATGAGAACTTTTTCGCTGGGAAAGGGCTCGTTCGTAAGAGGAAGGTTCAATCTAACGCGCGTTGGTCACGTGCTGACGAAATGATGCAGATATTTGGTAATATAGGCGTTAGAAGTGGGCCAAAAATTGACGATGCGCATGCCGTGGAATCCAAGCATTTTTATGCCATTGGATGAGTTTTCTGGATGAAATCGAGAGTAGCGCGCGCTGGAAAATATCTCCAGCTACAAATTGAGCTATATATTTTGTCTTGATTCTCTGCGAAATAAAGCCAAAAACTCGAATCACGTTTCTGGCGTCAGAATTCATACTGTCGATGATACAGAGCAAAAAATGTGACAAGTTTAGTCACAGACTTAAGACCCGTCGCATCAAGATCAAGATGGATCTTAAGTCAGTGGCTGAAGGTTGTGAATGGAAATTATACAGCAGTTACCGACCTGCTGGCTCTGCAAAAGTCACGTGACTACCCTTGGCTCTAAAAGATTGTCGACCTTCTCAAAGCTTCTCAAGGTTGCTGCAATGTCGAACAAATGAAACGATCATTTACTATCCTCTGTACCTTACAACTTTCGTCGGAAACATTTTCTCGCATCACTTACAATTTTCGCGTAATGGGAAATTTCGCCCAGAAAACGTGCTTCTGAACGCACTGTGCGACCCGCTGTCGTCTAATGGGTTTATTTCGAAATGAAGCATTCCGTAGCGACGCAAGTCGCCGTATTTCGCGTTAATGGGCAATACGGTGTCGTGACGACATCGTGAAAGTAGCTGGCTCGTGTTGGCAGTGGTGAGTGGCACGGGCACCGTGCGATTACGTTGACGGGCGAATATGTTCGGCCGAGTGCTGGAAATCTGCAATGCTCCTCCCGGGTGGGCGTAGCCGAGTTTTGGCACGGTTCGTAGACGAGCAAACAACGGGCGGCACGCTTGACAAATTCCGGGATCGGTGCAGTCGCATATTAAACCGCGCCAAGAAGAAAGAATTCTCTCGCTCGTAAACTGTACACAGCCTACGACGACGCGACGCGACTCGTCCCCGCATCGTCATTTCGAATCGACGAACCATCGCGGCATGGCGTGGGCGACTCGCGTCTCGAGTCCTTTTCACAAAGCAAATCTAAAGACGCGCCCGCCGCCATCATTCTCGCGACAAAACGGCCCGCGAACGCTCTTCTCTCGCAGCCCTAAACGATCCCCTTCTTGGCGATCGAGAGCATTCAGTCCCGCGCCGTGCACCGAACGCCTGGCCGGCGTCCAACCTCTTTCTTCTTTTCCGGCTGTCTCCTCTCTAATTCTTTCCTTTCCTCCGGTCTTCCGGAGTCGCGAGAAACTCGGCCTCTCCACTAAATAATGGGAGAACGTTAACAATCTTTGCAGCTGTTTATCAAGATTTAGACCCCCAACTGGTCGTTACGCGAACGTGCTGCGCGCCCCGTCGCCGTCGCCCTAGCGTTCTCTATTTCCCGGACGCCCAGGACGGAAATTTAAGAGTGTCCTATATTAAAAGGAAGCTCACCAGGCCCAGACAGACCGTGATTCTTGCCGCTGCTTCCGCTTCATTACGGCTCTCGCCGCCCCGCAACTTTTAATTCCTTCGATCCATTTTCGTGGTCCTCTGACGAAGCTCCTTCGACGCTTCCAGAGGCGTCGATACTTAATAATACAGTTACCTCCACGTCCAGTAAATAGAAGTTCATGGTGGGCTATCTCGGACTGTCACCTTTGTCTTCCGAAGTTAAGCGCTATTTCTTCACTCTCGTCTGCCCCCCTTTCTCACAACTTAACACGCTGGCTATCAGCATTTGCTTCATTGTTCACCTGCATTGCTGAAGAGGTTTTTAAAATGTAACGCACCCCTCTTAGAATTTACGAATATTGTGCAGTATATTATCGAGCAACGAAGTTATAGAATTTCTTATTATCTTTAAGGTCCAGCTTAACCTCTCTCTATTAAGAGAGACGGCAGCGCCGTTGTTTACGTTGTCGGCCACGCGTGCTTAGATCACCTCTCTGACAGGCATCATGCGACCGAATAATGCAAAATGTTGCTCGTCAACGCAAAAGTAGGACCTGCCTGGTAGCGAGCGCTCTAGATTTATCCTCTATCTAGCGCTTTTGACCACTGATAAGCCCCATCTTTGCATTATCCATCTTTTATCTAGCGTTGTGTGCGACACACCAAGGCACACGCACACGGCACGCACACTGGGGCGGATCAAGGCAAAGCTGGACCTTAAGATAAACGTGAGAGTATCGGTGACCGCGGTAGCGAACATTTAATTGGTATAATAACAGTGCGACGGAAAGACGAGTGACCAATATCAATTCGAAAATGAAACCCCACGGTAAATTAAAAATAAGATTATTCGCGTCATGCACAACTAATAAAACGAAGTGTGGAACATTATTGTCCATTTAGAGTCCATGGAAAATGTGAGAAATTGATACGAAGGATGAAACCACTGGGAACGGTTTTCTGATCAGACTAGAAAGATACCGAGAAGCCATTAGGGTTTAGGGTATATTTGTTGAACACACAGAAGGGGGATACGTGACCCATATGAATTTAGGTGGTTTTTAGCTAAAAGCAACAAGTCCGTAGCAGTAAATAAAATGTACGTGTACTGTAGCAGGATTTATGCCACTGAGCTAGGCTTCAGGCTGATAACCTGTCCAGCCAGACTCTCTAAACCCATTAAGCTTTCTCGAGGCATGTCAGCTGCTTTTCCCTTATCCCAATCCCATGATTTTCCCCGGGGCTGGGCGTAGCATTGTTCCGCGTTCCTTCGGTTTTACTTCCGTTTCGAACTTTGCCGGGATCTTAATAAATCGTTCCGTGACTCTATCCTATTTCGTGGCGGCCACGAAGAAAAATGGAGTATCGCCGTGGATCCTTCGGGATCCCTTAGAAATTGTCGGACACCGGTCTCCGTCGGGCAGAACACTTTTAATCCAAGGATAATTTACCCTTATCGTCGCACCATCGGTGTAATGGCCGGCGATTACGGCAATTTTTCCAGCGATTGGAAGAGCAAGAACGTTTCCCTGGGAAGAAGAGTTTTATCGTATCGCCCGGCACAAATCGACTTCAGTCCCGCGCGGGGGCTTCTGGGTAGGAAGATTACCATCGGACGCAGCTGAAACAGCTGTAGCCGGCCAACTAATTTTACGCAGCAGGACACTGAAGAAGGTATTGTTGTCGACGGGAATCGGACAGACCTGTTATCGAAGATTCCTAGAAACTATGTAGTATCACATTTTTTTCCATCGCTTTAGTTCGGTCCAGAATTAATAAAATTCCTGTGTCTGTATCGAGTTCGAATATGAGACACAAAAGTGAAATGAACGTGGCAAACGAAGTAAACGAAACGTGTCAGTATTATTATTATTATTATTATACAAAATATATTTCTGATTAATCTCACTTTCTGGGATCTATGAAAGGTGGGTTATAAAACAGTTCAGTTTTAGTTGGCCTATGTAAAGAATAAAAAATAATTTAGACAAGAATGTGAATTTAAATTTCTATTTTTGTAGGATATTTCATAAAGATGCTGTTTATGGGTGTCCCATCGCATGCGTTTTTAAGATTACGACACTAGCGGTCGACGAGTATATAAAAGTTATCAACACTAAACCTACCACAATAAAAACGTTTTTGTAGGAAATTACTGAATTGACTTCTTTATTTAAGCATACATTATAATTAGACTGTGGATCTTTCTGCATTTATGACTTATGAAAATTTTCAAAATATGCTACCACATAAAATTCGATAGAATTTAGTGCGATTTTTCTTCGTTTTGGATCTGAAGATGCCATTCCCGTGAAAAATAGGATCTATTTAATTCTATTTTCTTAAAATTTGTCGACGAAAATTGGAAATTGCATAAATATCCGCAGTCTAATTATAATGAAAATCATACAAGTCTGCTCCTTTCTATAAGACGTTTAACTTTTATATGTTTTGTGCTTGAGAGTTAAACAAAGCTTCGTGTGGAAACCGAAGTAGATACGGCTGGTGCGAGTCAGACACTATCAGACAAATACGAGAGACAGATCAATCGCTTCTAGAAATGTGTCCTACTTGATCTCCGATATCGCGGACGCTAATAGCTCCGGAATAGATAAAAAGAAGCTCGCCGAACTCCTGCTGGAAGCGCCGCGTGAAAAATTCATCGCTACGGTACGTGATACTTTGCCCGCGCGTGGCGTTTGATCGAGCATCAGCGTAAGATACAAGTTTCCGGTTAATTTCCAGGAGTATCCAGGGAAATTTTGCCCCGGTTCCTAAACGGCACGGCGAGCCGCGGGGACGGTGCGGCGTCGCATAATTCACGAACGCTAAGATCGTAGCCCATTATGGCGGACGATCGAAGGGTGAGCGCTGCGTCGGACGGCCCTAATTGGAATATTATTCCCATCTGTCTTATTCGACGGAATAATGCATCGCCGGATAGCAGAGGCTCAAAGCTGAAAGTGGATTTTCGCGGGCCGTGCTGCAGAGCCACTCGTCCTCCCGGTGCAAAGTGGATGCGAGTTTGATGACAGCACTTGGCGCGCCGCTGCCACCACCGCCGCTGTCGCCGTGCCGTCGTCGACGCCGACGTAGCCGACGAAGACGACGACGTCTCGCGTCGTCTGAAACTTCGCGAAATTGAATCGAACTTGGGGAGGCTGGCGAGCTACTTTTATCGGTCATTGTGCTTCGTCTACCCCTCGGACCGGCTCTGTCGTCCCGACGGCCGTGGAAAGGTGCCCGGCAAAATGCCCAGGCTAAAAATAATTTTCGCCCCGAGTCCCTCTCGCAATATTACGTTTGTCCGGAACAAAATTGTCAAATGGTCGCCGAAGAAACCAAAGGGACGCCTAACTCCCTGGAAACACTTGCTTAACGTCGCTGCGGGGCACAGTGCGGCGATCTTATCCAGTATCCTTGGGCATCGGGGCCAAATTTCGAAGCTAAAATATTAGAATTTTAGCGCATTTTTACATTTTCCAGCACTATTCATTTCGAGGCATTCGAGCTTACGGTACATTTTTTCTTTTCCTAATTTGTGTTATAACATCTCCATTTCATGACTTTGCATAAAAAACGTGTGCGATACATATTACAGTTATGATCATTAAAAAATGGACGAACTTGAAAATGTCACCGGAATTCTGTTAAACTTCATGATACATGCTACAAAAACGTTTTATTGAAATTGAAAGAAACTTTTCGCCATTTGTTTTTGGACAATGTATAGATTACAACCATTACGGTACTTGTTGCTATCATATGCTTTTACACCAGAGATTTAATGTGTAATTGTCAACATTGCACTACTAAAAAGGAGCATAACTGTCGATTAAAATAGCCCATAAATATTGACAAAAGTTGAGAAAGGATAATACATGAGTAGACTGCGGATTTTATGCATTTATGACAAAAACGGTGTAATTCAAAACACTGGAAAGATTAACAAAGTTCATGAATGTCGAGATACTATTTCTAACCCTTAGGATTCGAGTGGCGACTCTGGGGCACCACTAAAAATTACTGTATACTGAATAATTATTCAAAATATTTTTTAGATTATTAAACTTGTTCGTATCTAATAAATTATTAAACATTTCAGTATTGTACGAGTAAATTGCACCATTTTCTTATGTATGACATGAAAAAATATATACAGGAGGGCAATATTCTAGGTCAGAAGAAATATTTCGTTTTGAAGTTAAAATAGCTTCGACTGCAAAGGGTTAACATATAAAAGTTTTAATGAGGAAAATAAATTTTTATGAATATACAATTGATGTATACGAATTTAATTTTGCATAAAGATCCGCAGTTTATTTATGAGAAGAAGCATAAGTAGAGAAAATAGGTTCGGCCATGTATTAAAATTTTGAAAGTGCATTTCCGTCTAATCAAGAGTGTTCGCCCTACAATACCACCAATGTCTATTAGCTTCCTTTGTTGATAAGTCCGTGGAGGTAGTCGGGAGGAAACGGTCCCGTTTTCCTCGTTCTTTCATTCATACATTACGGCCGTCACAATCAGGGTAACTCGATTTCGGCTAACGAGTCCGGGAAAACCAGCGTAACGACCGTTTATTACTAGATGTCAGCCGGTGTCGCGATTGATAATGCCAGTGATAATTCACGGGCAAGGAAAATCTCATTAAGGCCGGATAGCGGGCGCGCGTCGAATTTTTCAATTAAAACGGTCCAATACGAAACGGAACGGCGAGAAGATTGAATCGGAGCCGCGGGATTGTTAGCCTTATCGGTCACTGGTCCTGCTCCCGCAGCCCGAATACGGTCTGGTGCATCGGGGGAGGGTCAGAGGTCGTAACAGTTCGCCGATAAAAATTCACGATGACACGGGAACATATTTCTTGATTATCTTCGAGACTGGAAATTAAATGGTAAATACGACGGGTGCCGGGGTGCAGGCAAGGCAAAAAATACGCGTCCGCTGCCGACGCCGAAGCCGACGCCGACGCCGCCGGCCCGGCCGATAGACAGACAGGGTTGAATCGATGTTTTCAGTACATATTGAAAATTACTCGGCAAATTAACTCGTTCGATGGCGGGGCGAGGGATCCGTGCGTTCGTAGGACAAATTGTTCTCTTTGTATCGATCGAATGTACGTTTCCACCTATCGCTTTGTGTTCCGTTCGCCCCGTTTCGCCTACGAGGGGAAACTATCGAATATATGTAAACTTCGGCAAACTGAAACAAGAAAACAACATCGACGAAAACGGAACAGGGAAAATGGAACAGTTGACGAATCGCGGTGGAGCAAGCACCGCTGCTGCCTGGAAATGGTGCCTTCAAAATTAAATAGAAGCCTTCGAATAACACGCTGCTTCGATTTCACACGGTTTTCTACAGTACTCTTTTCAGCAATTCCGAGGAAAGTTCTTCTTTGATTTCTTCTCTTGAGTAACATAGAATATGTTAAAAGTGCTATTCTAGGGTTGTCTCAGCATTATGAGTACACTGCGGACCTCTGTGCAAATAAAGAAGTGTCTACTACGCCAATTCACACAAACAAAAATTAACACTCGAAGCTAATCACGTTTTAGCTAACACGTTCGCTATCAGCATTTGTTTTATTGCTCGCCTGCGTTGCTGATATGTTTTATAAAATGTAACGCACCTATCTTAGAATTTACAAATATTATGCAGTATATTATGACATCCAGCAACGAAGTCATAATATAACTTTAACTCCAAAACGAAACATTTCTTCCGACCTAGAATATTTCCCTTCTATATATTTTTTTTCATGTTATACATACGAAAATGGTGCATTTTACTCGTACAATACTGAAATGTTTAGTAATTTATTAAATGCAAACAAAGTTATTGATGTCAAAAATATTTTGGATAATGGCACAATTTTTAGTGGCGTAATACAATCGCCATACGAGTGTTAAAGGTTAAATAAAAATGTGCCTTTTCGTTTAACAATTTTGATAAGTATGATATAGTGTACAATATTCTTAAATTATTCCGTCTTGCATTATTTGAGTTCTATATGTTCAGAAATTAACGACTATTTCGAATATTGTTTGCATTCCGCAAGGAAGGAGTAGCTAGATGAAAGATTATTTGATCAAAAATGGTAAATAACGTAAACCAACATGAGCTCAGCTTCACCAAAATCCTTCTTTCTCCCCGTAGTATCTCCTATGCCTAATTATTAGGCAGCGGATTTTATGCATTTATGACAAAAATGAGTGAGCGTAATTTCAGGTGGTAAAAAAATTTGATGTCGGTAACAATGCTGTTATTAAC
Source organism: Halictus ligatus (assembly GCA_028454255.1). NCBI lineage: Eukaryota > Metazoa > Arthropoda > Insecta > Hymenoptera > Halictidae > Halictus > Halictus ligatus. The sequence goes on from CM052131.1 coordinate 15,955,499, forward strand.
CAGTTAACTGTGGAATTGAATTTGAAAACTCCCTCACGGCGCGGAATTAAAATCAAGCAATGACGAATATACACGTCGGATTTAGGTCAAATGCGGCTATTATAAAAGCCAAAGCCCTTGTAAAGCTAAATGAGAAAGAATTACTTTTTTATTCGATAAGAATTTAACAATTCATTAACGTTGACTGCATCGCAATAAAGTTTCGGATTGACAAGTATACTCGTCAATAACAGTTAACTGATTAAAACGAAAATAACTTCTTACTTCGTTCCAGTTTGTTGCGATTCAAGTAGAAAAGTTTTATTTTCCAGAGATCCGCAGTCTACTAATTACCTTATCCAACCAATCTACCTTATTTATCGCACGTTTCACTGTTCATGGATTTTTCTGATATAAACCGACTGAGTCTTAAATTGAGTGCATAACCAGTGGCGTTGCTTCACTTATAAACCCGCTAGGAAAAAAAAAGAAAAAGGTATTCTTCAGAGAATTAAAGAATCGCGAGCGGTGCAAAGTGTCGATCCGGCGAATTGAGAAATCGGAGAATAACGCGGAATCAGGGTCTGCGATGGGGATTGAGAGCGAGCCCGCGAATGGGGTTGCGGGTTTTACTACAGTAGACCGATCAAAGGGACAACGAAATAAGCCACGTTCCATTCGGGCTGACGCGGTGGAAAAATAGAAGACGAGGCGACGCGCGCGACCTCTTGTACGCGGCTGCCGCGGCCGCGACGGATGAAAGAAGAATAAACGCGTTAAGTTGTATTAATTCTTGGTTCGTTCCGTCCGTGGGAAATTTCATTTAAGGCCGCACGGGGCGCGGGAATGTGGCCGGGAACACGAGGAAACGGGAGAAAGAGGGAACACGGGACGAAAAACCGAGAGCTCTCGGCTCTGGCCGCGGCGGCCAGGTTGCGAGCGAAAAAATTGATTTATTCCACGCGAAAGTGTCGAGACACAAGGGCGTATTGTTCGTCTTTTCCCGTGCCGAATAAATGCTCCAATCTGTCGCGGATTTCTCCCTCTCCCTCTCTCTCTCTCCGTTGCTCTTCAGCGCCGGCTAAAATATGGGGATACGTGTGCTGCACGGTCGGCGGCGAAAAAAGGGATGAAGAAGGGACGGCGAGCGTGAGACTGACGGTAGAATGCAGAAGAGAAAGGAAGAAGGCGGAGGGAAATGATGAGAGAGGCAAAGGGACCTGGCGAAACTCGACAATGGAGAAGGGTTCCTAGGAAAAGAGGGCCGATGTTGGCGGAGACTGGATGAGGCGAGACAGAAAAGCGAAACGGGAACAATGGCCGCGGTATTATTTTCTGTTTGCTGCGTCAGACCAACCACCCACCCTTCAGTTAGTCGGTGTTCGTCCACCACCGCTTGTTCGCCTCTCCCTCTATCTCTCTCCCTCTCTCTGGACTACCTCGGCCCCTTCTGTCTTCCGCGTTCGCTCCTTCCAGTCGTTGCAACGCTATTCCCGCCGAGGAACCAAGATTACGGGCTCGATATTTGCCAAATAAACGAATAAGTTCCTCCTCCGGCGTCTGTCGGTACTGTTTCATTTGCCGAGCGAATAAATCGTCCGATGTTTAATTTAGCCCCGGTCTGTTCGGCCCCGATCCCAGGGCAAGGAGAATCCGCTTCGTTATCGAGTTTCCTCGATCCTGTTGCGGTTGTGTCCGCTTAATTAAAGGAAATATTTGCCTCGGTTGCCGCGCCGTGCCTAATGTTTTCGCCGGTCTCTCAGGAACAACAAGCTTGCCGGCGCGGAACCGACGGGAACAGCGTCGATTTTAATGGGACACCGATTGTCCCCGCGAACACGACTGTCATCCATCGATGACGCGCATCCTCGCGAGACGTTCCACGGTGATTGTTTCCTGTAACGTTCAATTATGCTCGACCGTTGTCCCGTACAGCGGTGGAAATATCGAAACGGAATATCGTTCCTCGGGCGGGACCGTAGAATAGCTACCGGAGCCTCTCGGACGTCATAGTTTTCTGAGGTTCATCGATCCGGCCGAGATTACAGATAACGGTCGCGATGTTTGCCAAATAAACGAACGATAAATCCCCTTGTGTCCCGGCCGGATCTAATGTGTCCCGAGATGAGACCACGCGCAAACGATTCAATTCGATCGGCAAACTTGCCCGAATTACGTGCACGCCGGTATTAGTTCCGCCGTTGCGTCGCGTCAGATCCTGATCTTTTTCCTCCAATTGGATCCCGCACGGCGAATCGGTATTTCGTCGAAACAGCGGTATCTCGCTGGGGCATTGTTCGCCGTAACAATGATGCGGATTAAAATAACGATTCGACGACCAATAATTAAAATGTTTCCGTTGATTGTGGGGAGTCCACCGATAGTTCACGAAGCCGCCGAGTAATTGCACAGTTCCCGTTCATTTTGTTCACGTTCGAGATTTATTTCTTCTTTCTCTCGTTCCCCTCCACCCTCCCGCTTCACCGCCACGCTCCCCCCCGTCCCTCATTCCGTTCCCGCGGACCGAGATCCGACGGAGGAGCCGGCTTTTGTCGTTAATCATTTCCGTGCTCCTCGTCAGACCGTCTGGTCTCTCCTGGAAACGAAACTGTTCTCGCAATTAAGCGCATTCAAAGGAAAGACCCCCCGCTTCCTGCGGAGGTCTCTGGTACACGTGCTTCCGGCATTGCTCGTTTCGCGGCTAATTCTTCCCCCTTTTTGCCCCTTCGCTATAGCCGATGACTCGAAGTAGGCCGACGCCTTTCCACGTCGCATCCCTCCACTTCGACAACGATACAGCGATCTCTCTATGTATGTCAACAGTACGGGTCTCGCCAACGACATATATCGTCCAGGAGATACTATTCCTTTACCCATGGTGAACGTTGTACCCGACACTCCTAGGCGAGGCCCCTCACGGAATATACCCGGCAGTAGTGGGGATAGTTCCGCGACTTTTATCGGCCAGATAATGGCGACACATATCGAGAAAAGACTGTATATGCAGACTAATTTCTAAGCTTACTCGATGGACGCTATTTATACTGAAAAGTATTCTACAGGAGAGTAACCTAAACGGGGGCCGAAACGAGGTTGGAGCCGAAACCATTTGAAAACCAACTTTTTAAAATTGGACCAAACGACTCGAGTTGCTTTTTAGACTCTAAAAGGATTAAACTGCGAACTACCGTAACGTGTAAGACAATTTTTTAGAAATTGCTCGAAATTCCGAAGAAAATGGTAAAGGTTGCGATTTTTAAATTTTTTGTGTCCATAATGAAAATTTCATTCAAGTTTGGACAATTGATCTGGACAACTGAATTTTTAATTATTTATTGCTTACAGCAACCTTAATCGATTTTAATCCTGCACTTGCTAATTGTGAACGGCGTGAGTAATCTTAATTTGAACTTATCGCAGGTTACGGTTAAACATTAATGTTAGTGGAATTTTTGACGTTCATAGGCAAATAAAATCGTATGTGTTACAATAATTATTAATTTTGTTTTAGCATAGTCGTTGCTCACTCCAACACATATTTGACATTGTTTCACTATCTCGTTACGAGCATCTCCGAAAAATTGTTCTGCTAGTGGTTTAAACAGACCGATTGGCATTTTCAACTTTCCGTCATTTTCGAGGATGAGCAATGCAAACCATTATGCGAAATGCAGAAAAATGTGGTAACTACTGAGTGCGAAGTCAGCTGCATGGTGTACGGTGTAGCGCAGGGTTATAGAATGGTTGATGAAAAATTGCGAAATTCCGGCAACTATTGAGCTACTGTGTTATCAGTAGACTGCGGATTTTATGCATTTATGACAAGAATGTGTAGGTGCAATTTGATGAAATGAAGAGATTAAAAATATTTCAGAATACTAATGTGTTAATGCCAACATGTTCACATTATTAAAAGAAAAAAAGAATTTTTACTTGGCCTCTGTTACTTGTAAATGTGGCAAACAATTTTTATTTTGCATACATATTCGCAGTCTAATTATCAGATAGTTCATATGAAGACGAGTATTCTCATATTCTTAGTTGAAAGATATTTTAAAGATACAGTGATTTCTCTATACATGTCATCAAGGCCTGGATGATAAACGTCGAGGTATTATCCCCACGACCGCGGAGCATACCCCGTGAGGGGCCCCGAAGCTCGAGTGGCCTCGGACGCCGAGGAGTGTAAACATAACTCGGGTATGTCTCCTGGACGATACACGTCGTTGGCAAGACCCGTGTTGTTGACATATATCGAGAATTCAATTTATTGACATTTTCGTATACGACGAATGTGTTGATATAAATCAATGTTCGTATATTTTGATTTGTCAATATGGTTCTATTGATTCAACATCTTCACCAATCATGCTGTAACACGTGTTTACGTGTTCACTGTACCACTTTCACTTGATGAATTGCTTCTAAAATTATCTTGAGCGGCTACAAATACTTCAAATACGGAATACTATGATGGCTTTTTTATCTTTTCTGTCGGTACGTGATACTTCGTATCTGTCTCAAGTCTCAGCTGTAGAGCTCGGCTTTATCTACACACAAAACATCATATATCTTAAATCATATTTTTGTTAAATCAACACTGGTTGCTCAGTAGCAATCTTGCAATCTTATAATGATATAATGATAAGGGACAATAACTAATTTTATAACATTTCTCGAAACGAAAGAAATGATTGTTAATTAGGCTTTCATACGATCCTTGACTTCGTACTTGTGTAAAACTGTGTATATCTACGTTTTTCACGTTCCTGTACAATCTTAGTGCTATGAAAACAATATCATATTACTAATTAAAGAACGTAGGTAGTTACCTACACTTTCAATATTTATTATATCTGATACATGCATTTAGTAAGATTCATCGGAAAGGAATGACTACTCGATGGTTTTTAAAAGCAACACATGACTCACGCGTGCAGCATACCGACCATCCAGATGGCTATGATGAAAACGAATCATAAATTAACTCTTATGGAAGCGATGTCCTCAAACCGCATTCGAAGCAGCTTGTTCGCTGTATTCGTCGATAATTATTGTTTTTGAAATTTTATTCTTCAATTTTAATATTCTTTCAGATTTACTACTATTAGCATCTTGACGCAGAACGTCCTTAATTATGAAAAAAAATTAGTTTGCAATTGGCCGCGAGTCGAACTTGGGATTTTTCAAAAATTTAGCTCCACAAAATTTGGTTTCACTCTTCTCGTAGATTTTATAACCATGTACGGATACAACAAAATTTCTTGATTGACAAAGAAATTTCTCATGCAGAAGTCTGTCAACAGCGCGGAACCAATTCTTTTTTTTTCTGTGTAGTTTGTTGTTTACGACAGGAACTCATGTTCTAAGAATACCAAAACATTTAGGTCGACACACTTATTCACTGCATTAATTCGGACCGAGTGACAGCAATGCCAACTCGATGTTTCGTTTCCATCTATGCCATAGTCATTTCTACAAATAGAAATAGTGATTAATGAAGATATCCGCGAGCCAAATGCACACAAATCGCTGTTGTTCTACATTGTCGGTGCATTCCGCTTCGAAGAATCCTACAACAACATCAGTTGCATTTTATTTGGAATGACGGTATAATCAGAAAAAAACAAATGATGCTCCATGTAAAGTTAAGTCGAAAATTGAAACGAGATTTTTTCCATACAATGCTCCACGTTTGACATAATGGATTGAATATTTGTCGAATTCCAATTATCTTTTTCGGGAACGCTGGCATCCCGGATAAATTCTCAATACGAAAGTTTTCAAATAAAAATTGTTTCTCTATATATGTCGCCAAGACCTGGATGATAAATGTCGCGGGCTTATCCCCTCTAACTCGGGGTATACTCCGTGAGGGGCCGTAAAGCTCGACGCTGTCAAGACCCGTGTTGTTGACATATATCGAGAACTCACAGTACGGACCATTATGAATAACAAATTATACAGTTGCCCGTAAAAAATTTACTACATTTACTAAGTCTATTACATTTTTAACTTACTTTTCTAAAAGGAGAAAATTTGGTTACAATAACTGGTAAAGTTACTGAAACAATCGTTTTAATTGTCGGTTCAATAATTATTGACTCATGATTAAACCTGTTTATTGTTCACCCAAATATCTGATAAACCTTGTCGCGCTTTTATCTTCATATATTTAAGCACAAATTAACCTATACATACTCATTTATGCAGATGGACGTACACGTTTGTTGGCGACAAATATTCAATATGTACTTCATGTCGAAGGGATTTACAGGTATATTGCAAACATTGGTTGCCCTTCAACAGAATTGGACTCCGTAAGCATTTGTGGCAACGTACATAATTAAATAAATTACAGCAGTATTCTTTTAAAGCTATAAAATCGCAATTATGTTTGCACCAACTTAACACTAAACCTATCAAGAATTAACACTATCTGGTAGATATTGCTTTATGAAAATGGCAACCCTTTTATCGAGGTTGTCCGCAATTTTCAATATAATGGCTTGGAGAGTGGAATTTATTCCACTATTTTCCATAAATGAATTTTTATAGTTTCAATAATTGTAAAATAAAAAGCTGGTAGGTTTAGTGTTAACACGTGGAAAATGATTAAATAAATCTATTTAGTAGAGTATTTATTATACTAAGAACCGCTCAAAATCCATCTGCTCTTTCCGCGACCCACTATTCCATAATATTTCGCCTTTTTTGAACAAATATACAACACGAAATAATATTACGGACTTTATTAACTATGTTCCGGGGTTGATGTTCGCAATTTGCGAGCTTCAGTGTAACTGGACAGCGTAGATTTACTAAATGTGCTATCATTTTGTCCCGCATGCGAACAATAATATTTACATTTTTTGTGTTGGAATCCTATCGAAGTATATGTTGTGGACGATATTTCGTAAATTGTATACACAGACATGCTCTGAGTTATCAGTAAAAAAAAATATGTATCTTAATCAGCTTTTAACACAAAATATGGGAAAATATAAGGTGTGCTATCTTTTTGTTCCGGAGTGTAAGTTACGAGGCTTACTAATCTTAAATTCAAATCAACAAAGATTTCAAAATTGAAAACCAATTGGAAGCATATTCCTGGGATTACAACCCCCTCGCCGGCCTCTCGCGTTGCTCGCAGCCCTGGCTCGTAACCAGTAGGTTTAGTGTTAATAAAAGTGGTAGACGAAATACGGATCGCAAACGACATTTATCGGACCGTCAACGAACTTTCCATCGTCGCTTGCGACGCTCGTATTATACTTACCCAACAAAAATGGAGTGCGGCGTGCGATGCCGAGGGGGTTGCGTATCGTAGGGGACGCATCCGGCGTCGGAGCCCTATTAATTCCACGAAAGTCATTTCCAATGAAACGGCCGCGGAAGGCGGCTCGGAACGGAACGGAACGGAATCGGGTCGAGTTTTCGTAGCCGGGTATAGAAACTATGACGCCAGAAATCACCGGTAGGCTTTAAAACGAGGACGGGCATGCAAATTGCACCTGGTGGATAGGTATGTACCGTACATAGGCGTATGTACCCAGGGCGAAGAGACTCGTTCCGTGCCAGTTTTGCCGCGGGGCTTTGGATACGCGTCGCAAAAGTCCTGTCTGGGGATCGAAGTGGCGTATAAGGTTTCCCTCAAAACTCACGGTACGTGAATATCAAACGACCGTGACGAGAGATCCGGAAAGAGCCAAGCTACAGTCCCTCGAAGCCGGATTTTCAAAGTGTGAAGAGGGGGCCCGCGCGGCCATTCACCGGTTTTAGTCTGCCTCGCTGTTGTCGCTCGGCTTCGCCTAACCCCCCTCCCCCTGTACCTCCACCGCCCCGCAACGACTTCCATCTAATTTTATTTCCGTATCGGTTTTTCCCGCCGAAAAATCCGGCTTAATTAACGCTTTTTGCCCGGAAGCCCGCGGTGCTTCGTTAGGCACCGGGAGACATTAACCACGCGCCGCACCGGCTTGCTGCGGCAATCTACTGCGGAGATCTTGCCGATTTCTTCCCGTGAAACTAGAATATCGTGGTTGATGTTTAAACAGCTGCTTATTAAGCGGCCTGTGCCTCCTTAATTAGCGCACAATTTGCTTGATAATCGCCGCCGAAAGTTGCTCTTAGGTAGCATCGATAACATTTTCTTCTTTCTCATTTCTCGTGACGTTTTTGGCCGCTACGTGTACCAGTTTCTTATTAATCGCTAAACTGCGGATGTTTACGCAAGCGTAATTTTATTTAACGCTAAGCCTACCACAGCCGGTCGAATTGACATTTTCAAACTTCTGCGTACAATTTCATACATACAACATTATCACATCGATATTTATCTTTACGTCTTTTCTTAAAGTATGCATACAATTTATTTTTCAGTATTTATTTCTCATTTTATTTTTTCCCCCCAAGAAATATATACATCTTTTCCTACATACCGCGGCCGGTCAATTTGACCGCACGAGATAATATGGTACTTACTCTTCTAAACCTAAACAATCAGTATAAAAGAAAGGCTATTCCCAATGTGGCATGACCAATTCAAAATAAATGAGTCGCCTAATTGAATAAGACGCTCCCAAGTTACGCGCGTGCCTGGTTGATAATACTGTGCAAAGATGGACGACACAGTGCAATTTTGTAAATCGAGAAGAGAGAGTCGCAGTATCTTTTGTATAATTCAAATTATATGAAAATAAATTTGTATCGTCATTTTATGGAAATTGTTCATCTACTAATTCATTTTGCAACAAATTAACTATTATCCACGTTTAATTTATTAACGATAACTTATTTTAAGGACCGGCCATTTTGATCATGCACGGTAGAAACGAGTATACAAGAAGTGCCGGTAGGTTTAGTGTTAAATCGATTTCAATGAAAATTGTAGTAGTGTTTGTTGAGAGTTCTATCACCATCGTTATGAACTTTGGAAAATATTTTGCGACATCGAGATTAGACATTTTTAACAATATTTCTACCGCAGTTTTCTGTATACTTATTTCGACTTAATTTTTTAAGAAGAATTGCCCCCTTTAGTGCATCTTTGCAGTCTCAAATTTTAGGAGGTGTTTTTCAATACCTTTGACGGAAATTGTGTTAATAGCTTTTTTTCTTTCATCAAAGACACCAACCTGGATATTCTTATCTAAAGAAGAAATTGGATTGAATAATCTGACTGGTTTAAGTAATTGCTAGTGATTATATGTATTTTACTGATTTTATGAATTTATGATAAAATTGAATTGGTAAAATACAAGACTGTGAGGACATTAGAAGAATTTAAAACCAATATTACTAATATTAACACCTTTTTAAAAAGTTGATCACGCCACTAGAGTTTTATTTGGAAGTTAATAGTTCACTAGATGACGTGAAAAAATGGTCGAAATTCCGGTCGAAACACTAAAGGTTGCTTTTTACATCATTTTTTATATAGTTAGTTAGTTTTTATAAAGTTTAAAAACAAAGAGTTAGTCTCATCTGACAAGTGGACAAACGCTTACGCGTCCGACAGTAAAAAACTTTGGATTAATTGACTTCGTTTGTGTCTTTCCACAAAAAAGAAATGAACAATCGGTATTTTCTACTAAAAGAAAAGCAACGAAATTCTCATTAAATTTCAGAGTGTCAGAAAAATATTCAATGCAGAAGTTATAAGTACCTTTCCACAATCTCGGTTTCCGACCTCTCCCCATCGGTTTTTACCATCGATGAAAATATTTCGGGAAGTTATTCCCTCCCGATCGCTTTAATTTCCCAGAAATATTTAATGCAGAATCCTGGCTGCGCTCGAGTTTCTTTCAATTTCGCGAACTATTGATCGCCGAAAGGAGGAAAGGGCTCGGGGAAGGGGGAGGTTGCATAGGTAACTCCGTGGCGCTACATCTCGCGTGGAACTTGAATTGCGGCGGGAGTCGCAAATTGATGGCGGCGGAAAACAGAAGCTAATTAATGCCCCCGAAAGAAATTACCTCCGTTGTAATTCGGCCGGTGCGGTGTGCTAACTGTTAGCCGGGCTCGGGCCTTGAAGAATCGAAATGGCTGCACGGATAATGGGAGGAATGGGAGATTGAAAGCCTCCGTTTTCCCTTTATCCTTTTTTCATCTCCCTACCAGCCACCCCCGCCACCACCGCCGCCTCCGCACTGGCTCCTGGTCTGTTCTCCTCGGCGCTCTACATTCACGACTCACTCCGAGCAAACCATCGTCTTCCTACCGTAATTAAATATTTGTCGTATTCGCGGAATCAGTCCATGTTTAAGTTCTTCCTTGGTCTCGGTGATTTGATGCCGCGGTTTACCAGAGTTACTTTGACGAAGCGGTCAACGGTTGCACCAGTGCTGTACATTTTTGGTGAGAACAGATTTCCGGGGCCGCGACGCGGTAATCCTATGATCTTGAGCAAGGAATGTGCATTTTTATCTCAATCAAGATGAAACTGTCCCCACCATAGTGCCCACTGGTCCCTTTCCAGATAGGTGCCGTTACTGTGGGGCAACACCAGAGAACGCAACGAAGGTGCGCATTGCATGACGGAGAGGTTGGTGGGGGAAGCAGACGTTTGAGGGGCCCCTACCGTGCCCATCACTGTTCTAGAGCTTAGGCACTTTTCCAGTGACTTCGTCGTCACTCCTCGTCCAACATTTCCTTCGGTTCTTCTGAGAACCATTTCTTTGTCAACACTTACAGGCAATTGTTTAGCAGACTCTCCTAAAATCAAAGATGGTCAGTTGAGAATTTCTCCAGGAACAAATCGAAAGGGATGGCAACTTTATTTATGATGCAACAAATCTTTAGAATTAATACGAAAAAACTCATCTTGGAACTATTGCTTAAAAGGGAATCTGCTTTTTTTTACACACCAGCCGATTATTAAAAAGTCTATTAATAGGTTTTCTGTATATTATGCGTTTCACACGAGTTTCATCTACATATCTATTGGCTATTTGATCAGCATATTCATTACAATTGTTGGTTACGTGATGATAAAATCATCACCATACAGTGTAATCTAGTTAATGTCAGCATTGATAGATTGATATTCGGGGGCATTAATTTTATGACAGTTTTAAATAACTCCACGGTGCCATTCACTATTCTGTTTGCACCGGCAGCTGGTAAACAAAATTTGTACTGTGAAAAGATGTCAAGTGGGCTGGTGGAATAACATAAAAGTAAGGAAGGTGCGTACTCTGCTTGCTCTGCGAGCTGCAATTCAAGACTGCGGTTACAGAAGATGCATCTTCTGACGAATGAACGTCAGAATAACCGAATAAATAAACTTTCATGCGAACGGTTACACTGCTCGTATCGTCATACAAATTTGTTGTGTAAGTCTTTCCAGTGATAAAAATCTTTATCAAATATCAAAGAGACCAGATAAAATTCAATTATCTCCTTATTTCTGATCTTTTCAAATTGTAATTTCGGATACAACCTAAGAAGAGCCAATGTAAAATTGTCGAACGCTCGTCGAATCGAATTCTGACGTATCGCTCTAAATGGGTTGCAAATTCACAATTTATGCGAGTTCGTCTGCAAAATTTTCGATGCACATTTTATAATAATGCAAGTTGATTGTTTTTTCATTTGTAACACGAGCATCTATGAACGCTATCGTGATCCACAATTCTTCCCTAGAATCCAGAACTACGAGGAATGGACTCGCCTAATCGAAACCAACGTCACGCAGCCTTAGATTCTCGGGAACATTCGCATTCCGCAAAATGTTCACTGGCCGGATATGGGTCGCGTACATTCTGCAACCAGCTTTCCAAATTTAGAAAGCCAATTTCACCAATAATCGAAGTAAGCTATTCATTCTGTGCCAATTATTCCAGCCTGACAATATATAGGCCGCAGGAGGGGGATGAACATCCATTGTGTCGGCCAGTTAATCTCGGATACACTCACTTCAAAAACAGACCGCAGTTAAGTGTTCGACAGGTTACTAGACCCCCAAAGGGACTGCTTCGGTTAAGAAGCAATTCCCTTTTGGATGAATTGATGGTCGCCCGGGATTAACAGGGCCGGCCTGCAATAAAAGTCAGGATCTCTGGTCAGCTCCGGGGCTTCTCCTCCCCGTTCCCACCTTGTCCTGCCCGTCTTCGCCGGCCTCCTCCTTCTTCTTCTTCTTCTTTTTTTTCTCTTCCATTCACGCCCCGGCAAGCGGAAGTCTCTGTCATCCGCCGCCTTCGTCTCCTCGCCGAACTTCACAGAAGTTTCGGTGTCTAAAATGGGTTTCTCCCTTATTTCTCGGTTTCTTTGTCTACCCCTGATCCCCTCGATCTCGCGGCAGAGTAAATGGAGAAAGACGAGGAGGAAGAAAAAAGAAGGAACAAGAGCGAGAAATACTACCCCATCCTGAGCCTTTCGAGGAGAGGGGAGGGCTAGAGACGACACCGTCGGCATTAAACCACCGGAATGTTCCTGTTTTCGAGACACTCCGAGAGCTGGCAGCTCGGCGAATCTCTTCTTCCCCTTATCCCGACCCACCATCCCCCTCGGCCCCACTCCCCCTCCCGCGACTTGCCCCTGACTCTAGCACTTTCTTCTTAACGCATCGGGGTAAAAAGCCTGCCGGAACGATACAATGCGTCGTTGTCTGCGGATTTGGTTTCGCGCAGCCCCGAGAATCCGAGCATTTAACGCGACAAAAGAGAAAGAATCAGACAAGAGGGATGATTAACGAACGCGGCGGGACCGAGGATGAGTGTATCGTAATTTACGGCAGCGTCGCTCGTACACTCCTGGACAAAATGATGGCACGTGTGCGCGCTGTCTTTAATTTCTCGAAGACTGCATTGGTAATGCTAGTATGGTAATAGTTACGCTGAGAGGAGAAACCGCAGAAGAAAACTGTTGCGTCCTCGAACGTCGCACATTCGTATATTGTAAAGTAGCATAATGTGAGACTCATTTAAAAAAAATATCTCTATTTTAAGAACTTCTTAAAAATTACAGGTTTTAAAGGTGCAATATGTAGTCTTTTGAAACCTATCGGAAGAAAGGTTTCTTCGGTTTCTTCATATTAAAACTACCGAACCAGTCAAAATGACTAGTCGATGATTTCTTCTTTCATGATTACTGAAACTATGAAAACGTTTTCACGAGAAATTCTTTAATGTACCTCTTCTTTGGAGTACATGTTACTATAAAAATCGTATGAAACCTGAGCAAATTCAATCTTGTTGTTATCATAAAGGGATAAGCCTAAGTCACGTTTAGGGCTCGGTAGTTCTAGTATTAATAGTGAAGCAAAAACCGAATGTTTCTGGGAACGTCAAGTATCACATTCCAAACGGAAGAAAAACAGAAATCAAGAGCCCAAAATGATAGTGCACTTGCAATGCTTATACATGTTTTTTCCCAAAGAAAAACGTTACATGATACAGTGTATTCTCTATATACGTCGCCAAGGTCTGGATGATAATCGTCGTGGAATTGTCCCCACTACCGCGAGGTAGTCACCGATTGTAAACATAACACAGCTCGGGTTATGTCTCCTGGACGATACAGGACGTTGGCGAGACCCGTGTTATTGATATACATCGAGAATTCACTGTAGTCACTTCTGCGTCGTAATACTTGAAGATAGATTAAAAATAGCACTCACGTGTTATCATTCTTTTTTGTTACCGGAGTGTACGTACCATTTCGGAGCATTGCGACGGGAAAGCGAAGGTGTTATGACGATAATTATACTCGTCGAAATCGCACCGAGGGGATGGGGAGTGATCTTCGACGACGCTGGACGTAGTGCCGAGCATTTATGGCAGAAACCAGAAACGATCCGGAATACGAGCTCGTTCGGCCTTCGAATTATAACCTTTTTACGATAGGCGTGCTAAAAAGTTCATCGTGCCCTGTTAGTATCAATTTTGTTCAATTGCTGAGCTTTAACGACGATGAATTGATGCTCGGTGCATTTGTCGCGTGCATTTTCTACAGTTTCGTGTACAATCGTGCGTTTTAATGGTTATAGTTCGAAAACTTGCATCGAATAAAATAATTTAGACAATTAACAGTGCTGTTTTACTAATAAAATTATTTTTTACCTGTTGACATTTCGCTTTTGTGCTTAAAGGGCTTTTTAAAGTAAACAGAAAATTGTTCAACAAAACCATTTGCAAAAAGGTAGCAGTAGTTTAAAACACATAATTATATTATGGAACCTTACGTTATTAAAAACGAGGCCTATGGTAACCTAGTTATTTTAATTACTTCTCTATCCGTCCCCATATTTTTGCCATTTTGTTTCTATATGTTTCTCCTGTGATAATCATAGACAAAACTAGTTTTCCGAAAAGAAAGACTGACGTTCTTTATAACAGAAATAAATCCTTTTTCTCTTTTCCAGGAATATATTTGCATGATCCCCTACACAGAAATATTAATTTCTCATTCCGAGTTTCATTAGGGTCTTCCCTGTTCTTAATCCACTGTAAGAAAAGAAGACAAAATAAATCTTTTAAGTCTTTTAATCTTTTAAATCTTAAAAGTCTTTTAAATGTCACAGTAATTTGACCGCGTCGCTTTGTCAAACTCTAATCGAATTACTGCTGTTCCCTTCAAATCATTCAAATTAAGTATATATTGACAATAAGAAAAATTAGTGCCGCGAACTTCAAAAAACAGTATTTAAAAAATGAAAGCACGTGACATCTCGCATTTTTGTTAGCAATCACAGAAACGTGATCAGGAAGCGTCCGGGTCACAGATAATGACAAAAACGACACGAATAATACCATAATTGGGCTTCGGTATACGGACAGGATGCGAAACGAATTATCTTTCTGTCAATGAACTATGCATGTCGTTGATCGAGGTTATCAGACAACGTTTCTGGCATAAATTCCAGGAACGTTTGACTTCAAGCTGACTGACAGGTCTATCCCGGCTACATCGCCAATAGTCTCGAATAGCGTATAAATATAAATACATAGCCCAGATACTCCGTAGTACATAATCAATCGGTCTATCGAATTCTAATTAAGAAAAAGTGATCAGTTGTTCCACAGAGAGAGAGAGAGAGAGAGAGAGAGAGAGAGAGGGAGAGAGAGAGAGAATAAAAGTTTGGTATTCCAGAACCGTGATCCAGATACCGCGATCCGAAATAAAATCTGCTAATTACGTTTCCAATTGCTGAATATGATTCTTCCAATAAATTCGGCTTCGATATCTTCGACACCAGATCAGCGTGGCCAAACAGCAGCTCACACAGACCGGCACGCACGCGCGCGCGCATACATACAGAGGTACTGGATCCTCTCGCTCGTACATTGCCATCGTTTCTTTCGTTTTCTAAGCGGCGTGCTGTTCCGCCGTTAAAGCCGTTCACGTAGACGCAAGTATACGTCGGAGACATTCGAATCAACGATTTCCGAGCGACGAGCTTGCATTCTGGTTACCTCATTCCCCGGCTGTGCGGGTCTACCTGGGAACGTTTTATCGGGCCCGGCTCCGGGAAGCCGGAAATACCGATGCATGCCGGAATATCGGGACCGCGTGTCTCTCCGTATCGGTCTGTCGCTTTGCGAGAACACGAAATGGAGTCCCGTGGAGCTCTTTCAGCTTCCCGGATCCACGATCAAATGCGGACACACAGAACTGTCCCGTGGGTGGGTGTGGGGGTTGGTTGCGCGAAGGTGGCAGATACGGGTCTAACGGATTTAATTCGATTTTAGAAAAGTGCGGCTGGGAAACCAGGCGCGGAATAAAGGGAGCCCTCCGACGGTAGCCGGCAACATGGCGCGGCCGTGGGATTAGCGATTCGACGTTTCGTTGGTTTTCCTCGTTTCTGTCCCTTTACCGGGCGAATTGGATCTACGGTGGACCTTCGTAGCACGGTTCTTCTCTTGATTTCGCTCGGCAGTGTCCCTTCTTTCGTCCATTTCGCCAAGCAACGACTCGAAATCGCATTTACGCAAGGACAACAGGAAACGAAAAATAAAAAAAAAGGGAGAGAGAAACGGACAGAGGGAAGGAGTATGCCAGCGGGCGGATAATGTGGGGGCGGGAGGTACGAGTAACCTGAACGTGTCGCTAACGTAATAACATTTCAATTCGAGGACGGAAATTGCCAGAGGGCACAGCAGCACGTCCCTCGCAGTTAGGGGGTGACCAGCCCTCCTCGCGTTCTTCACCCTTCCGTCCAGTCTCATCTCCTCCGTACACGACGAAATCTTTGCGACGGCGCGCGAGGGACGGACACACAGACGGTTCCAATATTAGTTTGCGACCATTTCACCAGATGATGGCACCTAGAATTGCTCGATGGGCCGGGTTAAGCGCCTAATTGGAAAATGTCGCTGGGTTATTTCTCCGCGATCCGTCAGTTTTCACATCAACGTCGAGAATCTCGATCAACATCAGATATGGCGAACACGCGAAGCAGGGGAAGAGGTTTCAACCATCATTTTGATGGTTTTTCAATTTCTTCATACGATAATTGTCTCTGTAGTCGGCCATCTCAAGCGCTGTTATTGTTAACCGTTCACTCCTGAATTTCTTTCCTTCCAATATTTATTTTTTCCCCGTTAATGTTTTAAACATTTGTTGTTCTCGCGATTATATGTATATTAAAATAGGGAGTTCAAATGTTCGAGATTTTTTGAAAGCCTAGCAGTAAAAAAATTAGTCAAGGTGCAAAAACCATGCTTGCTAAGAGATAACAAACCATGTTGACTTTGACGTGTCCTTGACCCGTCCACTCAAGGTCAAAATGACCGCTCAATAAAATCTTCAATACCTTAACCCTTAACCGACCAATGCATGTATGGCGACAAAAATCAAATTAATTAATAATATAAATATTTACATTCGTAATATATATATATATATTTTTCCTTTCTACACTTGATACAAAAATGTTGAGTCCACAGTTTCCCTTCGTATGAAAAATAGCTTGGACCTGGTGGGAAGTAAACTTGAAACACTTCAGGACCGTTAACCCATGTGCATCATTAGCGTATACAGGGTGTCTCACATAAATGGGCACATCTAAATATCTTTCGCATTTACAGTTCTATTAGAAAACTTTAGAGGACAATCGCAGGGGGGCAATATAATGGTGAAGAAAAAAATTTTTTGTCTTGTTTTTTAATGAAATTTCAAGGTCACCGATGTTTTTTTAAATGAAATAGTATATTTTTTACGATAGCATGATAGACAATAAAAAACTGAATTTAGTGGATACCACCTTTCTGACCTTGAAATGACTTTGAGCAAGAATAATCAAGTTGAAGCGGATGAAATGTGGAAGTTTAAAACTTACGTGTTTCAGCAAATATTGCGCGTTGTTTACGTCGGGTTGATCTTTACATATCATAATACATGTTCGAAATGTTAACCATCCTCATTTATGCAATGTTGCAATATTTAATAAATGATCAGTAGGCATTGTCGATTTCCTGAGATGTAATTGAAGCACGTGCTGCAGTAAAGTTTTCTGATAGGACTGTAAATACGAAAGATATTTAGGTGTTCCCATTTATGTTGGACACCTTGTATATACGCTCAATTTTCCTGGTCTCTATCCGCAGAGCTTTCAATTTATTTTATGACTATGAAGTTCTTTTACTTATAGTCATTTTTGCACTTAAATATATAAAAAAAAGTTTGGTGTCAAAGGCCTTCTTTTAATATTTGCTTACGATGCAAATGGGTTAAGGGTTAAAACTTTTGTCTGAAACGTTTCTCCCTAGATGGTCGACCGTTCCGGGAGTTTTGAGGGACCCTGTATCGCGGAGTTAATCGATCCGGCAGCCGAGCGGCTGATGTCCGACTTCGGACGAAATTCCGGACATCAGCAACTGTTCGATTCGCGCAACATCATCTAGCGAGCTTCCAGTTTCGCAACGAATCCTCGCCGACGCGTTCCGTTTCCGGAAACGGATCGATGTTTTGCCGGAGGCGGGTAGCCCGTGCTCGTTCCCGCTTTCCCGCGGAAGGAATTTTACGTTCCGTTAAGTCGAACATTAATTACAGCGGTACCGCGGCGACCGTTGGAATAACTCGCAAAGAAAATCGTGTCACGATTTCGCCGAAGTCGCGGCACGCCAACCGGCAAATAGGAAGGAGCGAGAGAGGGGGCAGGCTCGACAAGAAGACGGGGGGCGCAAGGAAACGGCGGGAAAACGGAACAAAAATAAGCGAAAAACAGGTTGCTCGGTGAAAACGCGAGGCCCCCGAATGAACCCGGAGCGTCGCGCACCACCCGTAATTGCGTTCACCGTCGGCGTCGCGTTTTTAATTAATGCGACATACTTTTCTTCATCGCTAAAAAGTGCCACATCCGCGTAATCCACACCTGCCCCGCGCCCTTCTCTAGCCCGTCGCACTCTCTCTCTCTCTCTCTCTCTCTCTCTCTCTCTGTCTCTCTCTCTCTCTCTCTCTCTCTCTCTCTCTCTCTCTCACGGCTGTCTGCAGGGAGTACGACCGGTGGGTGATCGTTAAATGGATGAAAAAAAATATATGCAGACCCTCGAGGCACCCTTCGTTTTTTCTTCTTCCACTCACTCCTTCGTCGTTCTCCTCCAGTACTCTCTTCACCTTCCCCGTGTCCCCCACTCTCTCTCTCTCTCTCTCTCTCTCTCTCTCTCTCTCTCTCTCTCTCCCTTCCGCTATTCCACTTCTTCTTTCCTCTTCCATTGCTCGCGATTTCCCTCCGCCACCATTCTTCCGGAGTCCTTACACCGGGAATAAATCCAATCGAATCTGCGCGTCGTTCCTTTTCTGTCCTCAGTTTTCGTTCCTGTTTTGCAACCACCGGCGCCTCTTCATCCGCCGTTTCGCGTCTTTCTCTCCCCATCGGCGGTTTACTATCCCCTCCTACGCCCACGTTGCTAGTACTTCATCGTCGTTGTACACTTCCTCTCGAGGGTATTAATCCGTGTAACCTACATGCGAGCCCGGGGTTTGCGAGGCCGGCGAAAAGGACGACGATAAAAAAACAGTTTGTACGGGTACCGCGCAAGAGTCGGCGGACGACGCGATGCGATGTGACCCGCTCGACTCGTAAAATATGATGGCCATCTCGCCCGTGATTCCTCTGCTCGCTCCAAGCAAAATCCACGGTGCCGCGATGCGTCGCGATACCCCCGATTGTTTCATTCCGACACGCAACTTCGTCCCGGATAATCTCCGTCAACGACAAGCTTAAGTATGCCGGCCGCTGCGGAAACTAATTGACGCTACCCTTATTTCCGTTCTTTCGTCTTGCTTATTTTTGAACGTTACACTGCGGTCAATTTTTCTCAGAAACGTGGACGAAATGTACATTGCACACTGTGAAAATCAGTTCGAGAGCCGTTAGTTAAATCTCTATATATGTCGCCAACGCCTCGATGATAAACGTCGCAAAATTATCCCCACTACGGTATAGTCGCAAAATTATCCCCCACGGGTATACCCCGTGAGGGGTCACGAAGCTCGAGTGACCTCGGGCGCCGAGGAGTGTACGATAATTCACTGTATTTATTTTGTAGAGGGTGTTCCGGAAAAAGTTGTACTTCCTTAAAAGGGGCGATTCCAGAGGTCAGTTGACGTAATTTTTTCCTTTGCAAAAATGTTATCCGCGGATTTTTCAAGAAGTTATTAACGGAAAACGTGGACCAATCAGAGCGCGGTTACAGCGGACAGATTCTCACTCGGCGATTGGTCTGAGGGTGGCGTTGGCATTGGCCGAGCTGAAATTCGTCCGCTGTAGCCGTGCTCTGATTGGTCTTAGTAAATCCTGAACAAAGCAGCGGAGAACATTTTTGTAAAGGAAAAAGTTATTTCAAATGACCTCGGGAACAAATGACCTCACAATTACAACATATCAATACAATAATCGACTTCGTCTATAACCAATTAATAACAACCGCACAATACTGTTTATTGAGGTAACTTTACCGAGCTTTGGTACTGACAAGTTAATTGTGGGTTAAGAGTGGGACTCATGTAAATTTAACCGAGCAGAATTTAATTAAATTTACCCGGGCACTATTGTATTAGGACGATATGTACTTATCCAAAAATGTCGATGAAATCCATAACGATGTAAAATTGCACAGAAATATGTTCACAATTCATATTGTTATGACAGGAGATGGAAGAAGTCGACTTTGGAATCGAGGTTGTGGTTTCCGGTCAACAGTGGTGATTGTTCATGGGAACAGAAACGACAGATCGATATTCGAGGTCACAGGGAAAGGATGTGGAGCAATTGAAGATTATGCGTATTTTGAATTTATAGGAGGACTTATAGAATTTATAGAAAAGAAAGGACAGGTTCTGAATAGGACAATTCATATTGCAAAAATTCTAAACGCATTACATATGCATGTATTATTATTTTTATTTATGGAGAGTCCAGTGTCTAGTCATTCGAAGAAAATTTCACTATGATTTCACTATAAACGCTCTCGAATACAGTGAACTCTCGATATATGTCAACAACACGGGTCTTGCCAGCGTCATGTATCGTCCACGAGACGTGCACGTTATGTTTACACTTCTCGGCGTCCGAGGCCTCACGGGGTATACCCCGCGGTGGTGGGGATAATTCCGCGACGTTTATCATCCAGACCTTGGCGACATATATAGAGAAATCACTGTACAATAATGTCAAAGTCAGTAGTCCGAAAATTGATTAGTTCCAACATGTGTTAAATAATCTGCCGGTAAAATGTTAGGAAAGGAAGTTATTTGTTTTGACACATATATAAATAATATTAAATGGATATCATGAACTGTCAGCATTCTATTTTTTCATTTTGTCGAGAGCATAGACCGGAACAGATCGATGCTCGACTGTCCGCCCCGGGTTTTCTTAATTGCTTCGTGACAGTTGTATGCACCCAGTTTTTTTCGCGACTGTCACCTGCAGACGCACCCAAGCACATCCTTCGGATACTCGATAGTGTTCCAAACATGGTTTGCATCCGACTATCCGGCAGCTGTTTTGGTTGCCGCTGGATGAATAACAGACAGGAGCGTGTACAGCGAACTCTGATTACAGGCAGTGTGTAGCTCGGTTGTTACGTAACCGGTGGAAGTCGAGGTGAAATTGACTTTCATTAAAAAACGTGGGAGGCATCTATTTTCCTCCGCGTATCAAAATAACCTATTATAAAATTTAAATTCCCGGCAACTTCTCATTTGCCGCTTGTTAATTTACTTTGCCCGCTATTTTCATCTATGAACGAGCAGATATATTCGTTCACGCAAGTACTCGGCCGCTCGTCATTAGCAACATTTAACGAGTGAAATATTTCCTTGAAAATGAGGTATTTAAATCTGCGTGTTGCAAGATAGGGGGGTTCGTGATTTTATTAATAAAATGAAAAACTTGGCGCTGTGATATTTAACATAAGTTATGTTAAATAATCTTATGTTTAGCATAAGATGTTATATAAAAATAACAGGTTATAATACATTCCCTGAAATAATTGTACGAGCTACCGGTGCCGAGTATTTACGCACATTTAATTAGGTCGATTCAGTTCCATTTTATTCGTGCTTATGTATGTAGATTGGATTTCATTTATATTCTCATATTTGCAACAAATGTGCCAAATTAAAACACAATTCGACGGTATTTGAAACAGAAAGCAGGCGAATCCTCTCGAAGAAGATCGTATAAAGTTTAATATCCGACGCTTGAATACTGTATTGATTTACGTATTCAGCACATCTATATTCTATTGACATAATCCCGAGACTTCTCCTTCACTACCAATACCTTATTCTTTGAGACACACCACATACACATTTTACGTACCAGCAGCACGAGCTTGCGCACAGATTTTGTATTGTAATTATTCACTTCTATATTATAATTACTTTATATCACGAATATTATATTAATTAAGTTGACCGTACGAACAAAATATTTCATGAAATATTAACAAATTGAAATCTTCCGTATAAAATATTTTGTCTAACGAGGATCATATAGCTGCCAAGTGTCATTGATTTTTTTACTCGTTTAACTACGGACCCTTGAATTCAATCGTAACGAAGTGTGCTAATTAGATCGCATCGTTTTTGCTCGTCTTTTATTCAGCTGGTACAGTCATCGGAGATTCGAAACAGTACCCACATGAAAGGGTGGTTTGAGGATCATTACACATTTATGACGCTCACTTTACGAAACATTTTCGGTAGCTTATATCTCACTTTCAGCATTATAGATACTTTAACAAAATAATTGCGAAGGCTTTATAATAGAAACACAGTAACTTCCTTGCAGACTTTTAGTCCAGTGACACACAGACTTGGCACATTTCTCCGGCAACTTACAAACCGTGGTAACGACCACATTGTCGCGGTGAGCAATAAAAACCGCGGGAAAAGAATGGAAAAAAATACCCGGGAAGATTACATTCAACGAAAGCTTGGACGTTGATTATTCTCGTAACCCGTACCTCTCGAGATTCCACCCATTCGATGAAAATCCCCGGCAGCGAAGTATTAAAACCAGCTGCCATAACCAATCAGGTACTCGGCTTTGAAAGAGCAACGCAGTCTTTCGCCCCCCTCGTCCTACAAATTAAGGGTTAACCACCGAGCGGGGCGTGCGACGTATCGCCGTGCATAACGAGTAGACGCGTCGCGAGGCCATTAAAACTGTTTCCTTCGTTTTAACGAACCCTCGTAACTTCATATTTCTGTTCTAAACTGTTTAAAGAGGGACCGTTTCCTTCGGCATCACTCCGATTCGCTTTTGTTACCAAATATCCGGGTATTATTACCGATGAAACCCGATTATGCACTGCTTCTATTCCTTCTTTGCTTTTTTCATCGCTGCACTCCATCGACTGTTCCGCGGGGATCGTGAATTTATAACTGTCCTCTGCGCTGCTCCGGCCCGTAAACCCCTTTAATAAGTCACGAACGAAATTCTGCTTTCTGGTTGAATATCCTGTGTCGGGGGCATCGATGCTATAACCAAATAAAAATACAGCGGCTCGTCATGCCACTGTTCTATAAAAGGCACATCTGGAAAAAGGATTTCACTTTTCAAACAGAAACATTTATCTTTCTTTGTAAGGGTGAGCACTGAAAAATGTTCTTCTCAAGATTATTTACTACTATCCAATCCTTACTGTGTCGCTAGTGTGACTAATTACAGCTGATCTTATTACAGTGATTTCTCTGTACAGGGTGTTTCACGTAACACTTTTCACGATTTTTCAAGTACTTGCGATAATCTGACAAACAAATATTTTCATCAAAAGTTGATCAGTTATCAATTGGCTGTACACTGCAATAAAAAGAAGTTCGAGAAAATTTTTTTGTTGGTATTATCAAGGCACCTTTGTTTTTCTAAATTGCACTTTGTATTTTTGGCTTAACAGTATTGTAGCCCGTATCAAGACCAATTCAACGACCTAGTATAACATGACCTTTGGTGACCTTGAAGGCAAAAAAATGATAATTTCAACAAGAAATGACAGTCTGCTTGAATTGCAAGACCCGTGTTGTTGACATATGTATATCGAGAATTTGCTGCATTCTAATATTTCTTCCCGTTTTTTTATTATCTGAAAACGCAATCAATCACTCCCTTTATGATGGCGTGCATTTTGTAGATCCACGTCAATTATTATATCCGGTGAAAATTTTGTCCAAATCAGTTAACATATTGCTGTGAGCAATAAACATTTCAAGATGAAATTTTCACCGAATACACAATCGACGTAGATCTAGAAAATGCACGTTTTAAACTTTCAGTATAGGCACAGATAAAAAAGTGGGAAAAAATGAGTTTTCTCGTCCAATAGCAATGTTCTCAAAATTTTGTTTACCCGTTACTTAGTAAACCACGCCTTCCAACATGCCAAGAAATCTCAACTCGTTTGGCCCGATAAAGAAAATTATGCGATTTTTCAAACGTGGTTCCACACTTCGTCGCAGGGTGTATAATCTTCGATATCGTACGCAGCAATTGAACGCAAAAATTGCAAGCCAGAGAAACTGGTTCAGTCAACGATTTGCGATCCGCGCTTTCCGTCGCATCGCGACAGTTATCCGTGACTTGCGGAAATCTAAATGACAGACCATTTACGGATCCATCTGCCCGGTGGAACGTCGCGATCGCTCTCGAATACAGGACGAGAATGAACGGCGCCCATCGAACAGAAAAATGAATCTCGTAACTCTCTCTCTACAGTGTTTTTTCTTTCTTTTTTGCCTTCACGATCCGCGACCGCCTACGCCGAATATCGCGAGGAGTGGATCCGACCGGTTGGACAAATAAAAAAGAGCCGATACGTTTCCATGGTTCGAACGTGTGCGGCGAGAGGCCGGGGCACGCGCACAGTGGCGTACAAAATGGATTTGAAATTGAATTGCGGCGCGCGATTATTAAGTGCTGGTACACGCCTTTAATTACGCGTCTTTCCGGGTGCCGAGCGGCGACCGCGCGCCGCTGCTCGCTTTTACCTCATTCGCTCGGGAATCAAAGGCATCGCCGCGTAGCGTTCTGGCCGGCGGTGATCCCTGATTTTTCGGAAAAAAGGCGTCCCTCTGACCGAGTACTCGCAAATTAAATCCGTAGTGTTCCCCCTCTCCCCGCCACGGGGCTGGCAACGTCAGCCATCTTCGAAGTCCGCTCTCCGTTTCCGCAAGCGTTGATTACGCGCGCCGGACAGCCAGCGGAATTTAATTCGGTTTATGGATTCGATGAATCAATTTCATTAACGCGCGAATTACGGGGATGCAGCGCGGCGTGTCGTGCTCGGTTAATAACCAATAATTACGTTTCTGCGTATAAACGGCGAGCAAACCGCGGGCTCAGGGACGCGTCCGCCACGGGAACTGAACGTATGCAACAGAAATTGTCTACGGCCCGAACAATTCGATCGAAGATTCAGCTTGTCCGTTGCCCCGTTAGCCGTTGTCCCAGCCGCGCGTTTTTATTCGGCCTCGTATTCGCGATATATCGTCAGATTATACAGTTTTTCCGATCCCATCTATCGCTAATGCCTTTAAAATAATCCCGATGATCTCTGTTCACGCGATACATCCTCCGTTAATAGAGTCATCGATCCTCGGATGACACATTCGAGTCGGAGGTGCTCGCGCCGAGATAACTGATCGACCGTTCTCTTTTTCCGTCCCTTTGCCTCGATACTTTCCGGAAGGATTACCCCGTTCAGGGATCGAGAGAGCGAAAGAGAGGGAGAGAGAGAGCCGCGCCGCACCGTCCGAATTTCACGATCGACAGTTTTCATGGCGCAGCGAGCAAACAATTTTCAGCGGGGACGGGCGGGAAAATGCTCGCGTCGGCTGTTCGCGGCCGCGTAGCTCGTTTATTCATGAACTGTTTACGGCGCGGATTAACTCGCATTATTTCGCACGGTGCTAGGTAGCGAAAGGTGGGATGGGGGGTGGGGGTGGGGAGGGATAGGGAAATGAGTTACGCGCGTGTTCCGCCGACGAGTTGCTGGGAAAAATGCAAATAAAGGGGAGGAATAGAAAATCTTTACGACGCGGTGCAAGATTTACGGGGAAGTTTTTCGGCGAATAAAAGTTTCCCAGTAAATCCACATCTGGCAGCGGTACCGATCGCAGTGACGGTTGAATCGCACCGCCCGATCCGCACCCCCCCCCCCACCTTATAGCCCGCAGTTAAGGCGATTTTCCGCGGAAATTTTTCGCCGAAAAACACCTACAGCGTTGATTTACCACCAGCTTTCGCGCGGCCAATCCGCCTCGCCGTGTCGCGCCGCTCGGTTCCGGTTCTCCGTTCCGCTCGAGCCTCAGTCTCGTTCACGCGCGGAATTTCATTTCTACGGCGACGAGACGGTAACGCCGCGCCGGAAAAACCCTCGCCCGTCGCGGAATACAAACAGGAAAGTTTTCGGCGCTAACCTATTTCTCGGGTCACCGGAGAAATGGGCTGCCCTGCACGCGATGCATCCCCGTCGCAATTAACCGGGGGTTGTTTCTTCGCCCGCATTCTTCGCACACCCTGGAATGTCTATCGAATGTTTCTATCCGTCGTCTATCCCATTTTGCTCCTTCGCTTGCATCGGGAACAAAAAAGATAGGAGACCTGAAGTTTCTTTGTGTCCTTGTGTCCTTTTCACAAGGTCAATGTTTTTTATCGAATCGTACAGTACTCATCGCGAGGAACGAAAGCCTCGAGGAAACCGTGTGGGTCTCGAGTCAACCGTTCTCTGAAAAAATAACTTTAAAGTTTCGCGAACTATTTTACAACACGGGTCTTGCCAGCGTCGTGTATCGGAGACAGGAGACATACCCGACTTATGTTTACACTCCTCGACGTCCGCGGCAAACGCAAACTTCTTGGCTCTTAGCGGTAGTGGGGATAATTCCGCGACATTTATCATCCACGTCTTGGCGATATATATAGGGAAATTACTGTACTTCTATCTTACATTTCAACGAAATACTCATACCGCAACAGTATTTGCATGAGTTACTATTGAAATATATAATTGAAATAACTATTTCTTTATGTAACTACTATTTAAAAAAAAATCTAAATTGTGCATCATGCGAAATAATAAATATATTCATGTCTACTTACTATTTCAAAAAGCAGTAGTAGCTGTAAAATTTGCACGGAAGATCAAGCATAGTGCACAACTTTTAATAAATATTACGAGGAAAGACGTAAACAGTACAGTCGTCGTGTCTACCCTTCTCAGTTGTTAATTAATATTATTAATATTACATGTCGTGAGAAATCATAGTATTTCATGTAACTACATAGTCCAATTTGTTCAGTTAATAAAATGGGTCGTGAGAAAAAATGAAGTCAATGTCGATTCTGGCTTGACATAGGACCGTAAACGGATAAAATTTTGGAAAATATTTGAGAAAACCCTGCGAGAGAGGTGTATGCCTAAAGCCAATTCTCAATTCTTGATGAATTCAAACATGAATTGAACATGAATGGCACCAATTAAGGCGGAACACAATTAAAATGTTATACAAATCTCTGCCTAAACGAACCGTAAAAATTGAAAGATGCTCTACGAAATATTGAATGCTAAACAAGACTGGTAAATTTTTATTGTACATTCCAATTTTTGAACACATTTCCTATTATTTTGACCCATTAAGTCTTGACTTTTAACCATAGCGATATATTATTTTCAGCCGGTTAAAACTATTGAAATAAAAAACAAGACCGATATCGGCTGCTGATTTCTGCAGACAATTTCGATTTCGCGATAACGATCCGCAGTCCACCTACGCCCCTCCAAGCTCCATTTTCTCGGAGAACGGAACGTCATATGAAAAAATGTTTTTCCCAAAATAATCAACTGCAGCCGTTGCGCCAGACATCCAGCGGACATCGCCCGGCGCGGTCCTGTAATTCGAGGATCATTCTCCCTGTTTTTGCGCGGCGACATTTTTCACGGTGCGATGGCTGTTAAATATTGCAATAACGAGGGGCTGCGCGCGGCGCAGTCAACAAAAAGAGAGAACGTGCGCGCGGCGAGGCGTTCGGTTCAAAGCCGTGGAAGGTTCTTTTGTCCGACGACGTAGCACGGCTCCGAACATTTTAATCCTTCCCGGAGGATCGCGAAGGATCGAGAGTCCTGCCGTTGCGTCACACGTCGTTCACGAGATCGAACCGACCGCATGACTGTCCGTCCATCCCTTCCATGGAACCGTTTCCCGAAGTCCGTAAACGTAACTCGCCGCCCGCGTTCTCAACCGATGAGAACCCCTTGCGAGTGACGTCATCCGGCGCATGATTGGCCGAACTAACGGTCACGTGACCACTCGCTTGCCCACTGTCTGGGGGGTTGGAGAGGGTGACTAAGGGAGAGAGGGTGGAGGAAGCACGAGGGAGAGATCGTGGGATGTAAAGTAAAGGAGAGAGAAAGAGAGAGAGAGAAAGAGGGAGAGAGCGAGATGGGGCGAAAGGGAACCGAGTCAGGTGGAAAAAAAAGGTAGAGAGACTACTCTCTCGGTTCTCTCCAGTGCAGAAACAACGGAGACGGCGGAGAAAGAAAACGAACGTGAGAGAGAGAGAGGGAGAGAGAGAGAGAGAGAGAGAGAGAGAGAGAGAGATGAAAAGGAAAAGAGAGGGTTGAAGAAGCGTGGCCTGGTGGGGCATGATATCCGTCGCGAGAAAAAGAGCGAGAGGAAAACATATAGATGTATGGATATAGAGGTTGACGGGTAGCGCGTGGTGGGGAGAAACGTGGGGGATGAAAAGGGGGTGAAAGAGAATAGCTGGAAGGGGGTTGTAACTGGTGGGGGTAGCCGCGAGTCTCGCCAGTCACTGCGACGACCGCGACGCCCCAACGTCTCGGGGTGCCATTTGTCCGCTGCTACTGACCTCAACAATCGTCGTAATTCTCTCGTACACGCCGACGCTATCAATCTCGACGCACGAGCCGAGGAAAATAGTCCTCTCCCGTATCGAGCGCGTCTCGGGTCAAGTAAAATGATCCGCTCGGGATCGCTTTAGGCGCGCGCGAACGGAAAGTGCCGAGTTATCGGAGCCTAAAGCTTGCTCTTCGCACGCCGGGTTGTCGCCTCCTCGTCGGCCGAACGGATGCTCGCGGAGATGTGTTAGAAAGCGCCGTCGAGTACGCTTTTTTTTTCATTTATTTGCCCGGTCCCGAGCCGAGCCGAACCGAATCGCGCCGAAGCAAATCCCATCGTCGTCGTCGTCGTCGTCTTCTGACGAGGAGTCCGTCACGCCGCGCGAACAATGAGCTAACCTCGTGAGAGGGGTGGAATAGAACAAATCGTTCGCGTACACGCCGAGTTTCTCGCTACGGAAACCAGTGGAGATATACGAGACAATTTTTTAGTTGTTGTGTAGAAACGACCACGATGGTTCTCCACGGAGTGAATCGTAAGTTATGTGTCTCCTATCGCCCTCCTAGCGAGCCTACTCCGTGACTGCTACCCGACCATCTGTTCGCGTTCGCAAGCGTGCGATTATTATTCCACCAGACCACCCGGATCTCTGATCTCCGCCGGGGGAGCTAATGTGGCGTCGGCAGTCATCGAGTACGCTTCTTGTTCCTTCCTTCGACCCGTTTATGTGCTCACGAACGATTAGTAACGAAGTAGAGCCCCAGCCGATTAGCTAGCGCCCATTAAAAACTAACCCCGTCACTGTTTCATCTGCATCGTGCGACCATCCCCACCTAGTCACCAACAGCTCGACCAACCATGCACACACACACACACACACACAATCATGTCTCGTTCTTTTTTTTCCCACGAACACGATCGCAATTCTTCGACGCTCATCGTTCCGATAATTATCGTTTTATACACTATGCCCTGTCGCGTCGTCTCGTCAATAGTTCTCTAGTTTCCACGAATTCGATCGTTGCGTCGCTTCGAGGACTCTGCTAGGTCCTCGAGGTCTTTGCCACGTATTTCTACATGTTTGCCGACCAGGGTGCCAGCCGAGCTCGTGGAGCAGCCCGCGCGAAAAACCGACGAGTTTCGTCGCGTGACAGAGGAACGGGGGTCCCAGCCACGCCATATTACTCATCGCGCACTGCTGATCATGCGAAATCGGGCCGGCCGGACGGGACCCAGCCGACGAGACTTGCCACCCGCTTAGATACGGCACTGACCAACGACGAAAACGACGAAATCACGACCTGTTTGATCGGTATCGTGTACGTGGCCCGAGGATCCCGTTAAAAATGCATGCTCAGCATGACCTCCGACGTGTTTATACAGGGTGTGCTATAATTCCGTATGAAACAGTAGAAATAGAGCGTGCTATTAGGTAAGCTAATTCACGGGGAAACCGAATTCGAAAGCCTATCGAAAAAGCGCGCATCGACTAATTTCCGGCTGAATACGAGCAGCATAATAGCCGACCGGTCATTCTAGAGAGGTCAGCTAAAATAGTAGAGTAAAAATATCTCGTTGAAATCCCACTGAAGTTTGCTTTGGAAATTTCGTTTTGGAGCCCGACCAAAATTGAGAGTTTTCTGGTTTCCATCAAAAGTTTATTCCGCGTTTCGGAAAAGGCGGATTATTCGGTCGAGAATAACGTCTCGGGAAATTCGTGTTCCGCGGTTTCGGTTCCGATTTTCGCGGAGAATCGCTGACTCGCGGTCACACCGCCAATACACCCTGTGTATCGCCGCGGTAAGAATATATTTCAGGCGGCATCGCGTAGGAATTCCTCTTCTCCGACTCGCGTCCGGTTCGTTGGATTTCAAAGACAACGTTAAAAATACTCGACAGGCTTCCCCGGCCAGCGATCGATTAACGGGTAACTTCTACTAAGAATTTACGTGCCGTCGTTGAACCTGTCCAGCACGCTACCTGCAACCATTCGTTTCGTTTTCATGGCTATCGTTATCCCGGACGATGTTTCTACAGGCTCCTTTACTAGGGCCATTGTGCACCAACAATTCGCGACAATATTTAGCGAATTGTTGCGCAATATCGTGCATCGGTGTACGCCGTACTAGTAATCAGAGAATAAATAAGTCCTGCTTTAATAAAAACCGAACATCCGGTATATGCTTTGTGCAAGGTATCGTAGACTAATACAATTATCGGATAAATAAATTTTGCTTCAATCCGAATCGAGGAAAGTTAAATAAAAATATGTCCACTTTAACAATTAACTTCCGGGTTGCTAAATTATTTCGACCGACAACGCGCCGATGCGTTACTTTTACATTTATGTGACATACAATGAGTGGGAAAAGGATGTTTTCAATAAATGTATGAAATATAAATGGGAAACTGATAGCAGTATGAGTCAATTAAATTTTTATAATTGGAATATGTTCATAATCTTATAATGTAATTGTGTATCAACAGGACGAGTACAAACACTTTACGTATGTCTTGTTGTACTGCATTGTTACTTGTTAATAAAATTTGTATAGTTGGACAATTTAGTTGATCCAGTAGATACTTTGGTTTACCTGCCAATTAGCGATCCCTTAATTAGTTGACGGAATTTTCCTCCTTTATAGCGATTTTCCAACATCGTAATAAACGACAGGAGAATTGCGGAAAAATTTTCCTGCGTGTTAACACAACAATTTCTACAGAATTCTACAAAACAGTAGTAACAGCAACTAGTTTGGAATATTCTGAATACAGTCTTTTCTCGATATATGTCGCAAATACCTGGCTGATAAAAATCGCAGAATTATCCCCACTACGAAAGCCCTCAAGCCTACAGGCACGAGAGTCCTCGGACTCTCTCGCCGAGGAGTGTAAACATAATACGGATCGAAGAATAGTATCTGCTGGACGATATATGTCGCTGTAAGACCTGTGTTGTTGACATGTATCGAGAAAACTCTGTACCATGATACCAAAATTGATATCGTTCATGTAAGAAACATTTAGCACACAATATGTATACGGTTTCATTTGATTTCTAATCCCAGTTGTCTTTTTGCTAAAACATTCGCAGTCTAGTTATTTCATTCCTCAATAACAGTTTAATAGTAGCCATAACGTTTTCCTCTGACTGCTTAGCGACCAATTCATGAAGTACGAAAACTTTTGCGATTCACCGTAGATTTTCAATCGGGGCAGTTACCTGCGGCACTAAGGCGACCGCCCATCGCGTTTGTGCGAGAGTGAACCGTACCCACGACATAGAAAGGAGTGCTTAACAGGCCCATTGACCACCATGTCGCGCCTGAAGGTTTATGACACGTGAACCGCTGCTGAGCTGAGAGCCAGATCGCTAGAACTGCACGTGTTCCCTAACGCCCGGTAATAAATTAACCCTTAATTGCCGGAATGGACCCTGACTTACCCTGTCCCGCCAGTCGGGCGTAAGAGTAAAAATCATGGCTTCGAGTGCATTGCATCGATTACAGAGAATATTCGATTACGCGTCGGAGAAAATTTAAGGTCTGGTTCTCCATGACAATATAAGACGAAAACGAAGAGTGAAAAGATCGTGATTTCGACTTCATTTTATAGTTATTAACCATTTTAAATCCACCTGAAATGCGGCAACCCGGCCAACAGAGGTGTACGTTGCCTACGTCACAGATACTCCGCGTGCCTCGCAAGAACTCACCTGGCAAGAATTCGGCGTGTAAACCGTCACATTGGATGATTCCACATGCATTTTCGGTTCTAGCCGAATTATTGGCTAAAGTGTGTGACGTCAAAGCCTTACCATTGGCTGCGGGCGAGGACCACCTTCGATAAGTGACTGTCTCGCGCCTTTGTGACGCATAAACAACGTACACCTCGTTGGCCGGGTTGCCGCATTCTAGGAGGATTTTTAATTGATAATAACTTCAAAACAAAGCCAAAATCGCAATTTTTTATATTATTTATATTGTCTTATATTGTCTTGGAGAACCACCCCTTAAATTTTCTCCCATCGGTGTTAATCCTTCACGAAGCTTTAATTTGAACATTTACAAAATAAAGTTACTGCTTTAGAGGGGACACAGTGTTAGTGCTAAGTCTACTAAATTCTATTTTAAATTTATTTTCTAAACAATTTCTACCGAAGGTGTCAGGAAACACTTTAAAACACTGTAGTTAAAAATTGATTGGGACTTGAAAGATTCCTCGCTTGTACAAGATAATCGGTAACCAGTGGTGCGAACCGAACAGGGATTGATTCTACATAGAAAGATAAATCGAAATAGGTGTACACTAACACACAACCGCGGTGGAAATAGTGTTAAAGGTTAGGCCCGTGGTCTCACATCCGTGATCACCGAAAAGTTTGGTCCTGCGAGCATATGGGAAAACGAATTTCCTCGGCCTGGAAAACCGGCGTGCATTGAATCGGCGATGCGGAGGGTTGCGCCGAGCCGCGCCGCGACGCATTAGCTAATTGTCGCGTCGATACCGAGTCGATTCGCTCGTCACTTCCGACCCTTTGGTATCGTGGCTCCCCTCCGGCTTTCGGCGTCGGGCTCTCGCTCGAAAATTTTTCACCATAGTAATTCGACGCGACGCGTATCGATATTGCAGTTAGTCGCAGTTCCGTGGAATCGCGATAGTATTCGGTGTACCACTCGGAACCGGCGATGGAGGTATTGTGCGGTGAACGGTACGAATCTGACCGACCAAAACAATTGTCTTTTTATTTCGATTATTGGCCCGTGCGCAACTCGCACGAGAAAGAAAGAAAAACACAGAAATCAGGAAATTGATTCACAGAGGCAATTTCCATTGTTGTGCGTATTTCGACGGGTACATAAACGAGCTCATCAGCTACTTATTACCGGCATATCCAATCCGTTTATCATTTCCGTCCGCCGTAGGACTCTACAGGAGCTGTTCCGTGACCGGAAATTGGCTCAAGTAAATTTGCCTCGGTGGATATCGAGTAATTGGCGCTTCTGTATCGAGTCCGACCACTTAACTATCGGAAATGCAATTACCAAAGCAGTCAATACGCATACGTACGGCCATTGTCGGCGAAATCGTTGAAAGAACCGAACAATGTTTACCGAGCTGGGTAGACGTTCTCGCGAGAGAATCCACTTACGCTCGCGTGCGTGCCAAATTGTGTTCCATCCGAAACGCAGCCGTGTAACGTGACTGCTGGATTATCTTGGTCCCCGAGCAAGACCGCGCGTTACGAAATAATGCAATCTATAGGATAAAAGGTTTCGCAACTCGCGTATTGCAACAAGGTTACCACTCTCGTGCAGTCTCTTGTTTTAGATGGTATTCCAGCTTAGACCGCAATATTCTATTAGCCTGAGATCTCTCAGCGTAAAAATTCACTTTTGGTTGTCCGACCTTCGAGCACGTTTGTAACTATTTTTTAACACTTTATTTACCAACAATTTCTTAATAGTTGTTTTAAAATCGGTTATCGATAGCTGAGCATTTCTTTATAAATAATCTCATCGATAATGCAGCAAATTATGTGGACGAGCATAGTGTAACTACTTCTTCTGAAAAATTTTTATTTAAATGAAAATTATCGCTTCTTTTGGACGCAAGTTTAAGTTATAAGTATACTGTTAAATCTTCGCTGGTAATGTTATTTTTCTTTTGTTGTTTTCCTATATTTAAAAATAAAATAATATTTTCATACAGTAATTGCAATCCACAGGATCTAAGCGGAAAATTATGTTGCTTGTTCATAATTTTTATATGTCCAAAATGGTATATCGACATTGTTAAACTCTTTTAATCTCTTTACTGTTTTGAATTACACCTAATAATTTCTGTCATAAATGCATAAAATCCGCAGTCTACTTATTATGGTCCCTAATTCAACGTGCAACTGTTACTTCAGCTAGACATTGGTAAACCCGTAAAATAAAAATTCGTCGTGAACTCAGCGTCCCAGTATGGGGTCAAGAAGGGTGAACAATATGTTACAAATTTTGAGACATATGCAAAATTGGGAATGGGTTGGTACGGCTTATTATGCAAATTAAAAATTGTCTCCACCGGTGGAAAAGTCGATCAGAACAGCTCCGCGCCGAACGGGTTGATAAAATCGCTGCTACACGGGCCGAACAGAGCGCGTTCGTTCGAAACGAGACGTATTCCGCTTATTTGTCATAAATTTGATCAGCCCGAGTCGAGTCACGTCGCCTCGATTGCCCTCTTTGTTAAAAAGCTACCTGAAAGAGTGACTGTCTTGAAAAGCTATCCCGGGTGCTCCTTATAAAACACAATTACGAGTCTCATCCAAGTTTCGACGCACTTAATTACTTGAAAGTTAGGATGGGTACCCTGTTACTGTTCCGCGCAGCTCCTCACGTTCCCTCCATCCTCCGTGACGTCGCCGGGTTCCGTCGTTGGGTTGGGCGGGCTTTTCAGTCGCGACACAGACTATAATAATGAGGCACGGTGACGTACGCTCGCATGAACTACGCCTATCAACGGGGAGGGTCGACGGAGGACCGAAAATACTGTTGAGACGCCTGAGCGAAGAGACTGAGAGAGAGAGAGAGAGAGAGAGAGAGAGAGGGAAAGAGGGACAGGGAGAGGGTGAGAGTCACCGGGTATTAATAATATTTGCGAAAGTTTCAGACTCTCGGAACGTGTCGTTAAGAATATTCACGGCAACGACCGGCACGGTAATTAGCTCCAAGCCCCGGGGAGAAGCTGCGAAAAGTCTCGTTACAAGCTTTGCCCGTTTATCCGTTTTCCAATTTCCAGGGATGAACGTTAATTCCAGCAGCCAGGCCAAAGATTTATACCTCACGCGCGACGCCGCGCTGCGCCGGAACGATTCGATGGGTGCGCGGTGCGTTGCGTTCCGCACGGTTACGCGGTCCGCCATTGTTTTTCCGCAAATATCATTAATCCTGCGAACCCAGGAAACCCGACATCTAAATCTCCCGCTGAACCAACATCGTCGAAACCAAGACTTTGCGGTTCGGCTGGCGGCGGTGGCGCGCGAACTTCTCGGCCTCTCGGCGGCGTCGACCGCTGACCCGAAATTTCTCATCGGCCAGAAGCAGATATGAGAGAGCCAGTAGCCTCGAGCACCATCCCTCTACCTGTCCCGTATACGACCACCCCTCCTGCAGATTCTCTTCCTCGTTCCCCGCTCGTCAGGAACGTCTTCGGGGTACGACCTTCGGGGCCGCCGACCCTAAATTTCAACGGTTCCGGTAAATCGTCTGACGCGGAGAGCCCCGGAGCCATCTGAAATACGGGCACGGCAAAACGGGCGCGGATGCATGCATGCATCAGGCACGACGTAACGCCTCGACGGTTTGTTCTATGCGTCGCTAGGGCGCATGCTGCCTGCATTCCTTAATGAGAGCCGTACAGGTCCTCGAGATGCATTCGTGATGAGCTGACGCGATACCGCGAGCGAGCGAGCGACCCGCGACAAGTTATCGATCCAGCCCCCCTTGGTTGTCTTGGAGAAGAGTTTAATTGACATCGAATCACATCGACGCGTTCCGGATTTTTTCACGCGTACTCACGGAAGTGTTCGAACGTCCCTCAAGAGCTAAGAGCGGTCACGTGACGTTTGCAGACTCAGCAGATCGGTAACTGCTCTATAATTTCCGTTCACAGCCTTCAGCCATTGATTTCAGATCCGTCTTGGTCTCGATCCTTCGGGTCTTAAATCAGTGACTAAACTTGAATGGTGCTTCAAGTTTTTGGCGTTATTTCGCAGAGAATCGGGACAATATATAGCTCAATTTGTAGCTGGAGATATTTTCTAGCGCGCGCTACTCTCGATTTCATCCAGAAACCTCATCCAATGATATAAAAATGCTTGGACTCTACGGCATGCACATCGTCAATTTTTGACCTACTTCTAACGCTTGTATTACCAAATATCTGCATAATCTCGTCAGCTAGTGACCAGCGCGTGCTAGATTGAACCGTCCTCTTTCGAACGAGTCCTTTCCCAGCGAAAAATATTCTCATATAAGGACGAAAAGTTGAGGTGCGTAAAATCATTTTTCGTCTATTTTTGTCGGTAACGTGGTCACTCTACCTTATCGCGAATGTACGGAGTCTCCACTAGATTCACGGAACCCGTCTGAATACCAGACTCGACATTTTTTTACAATTATTAAGAGTGCAAGGACGCACTTGGGAAGAATTGTTGAATAGGCTCGTATACAATAAAAATAGCTAAAAATCTGAATAACTACAATTTTGTTATTTCTACAATGTGAAATAGTCACTTTTAGTGCTCCGTAAACGTACTATTAAATAGAACGGTTCCTTTAAAATCCGACCGAATGAGACCCGACTGTTTTTGAGCAATTAAAAGCATTGATCTACCAAATGATGTGCAAGAAGGATTAAAAAAAAATAAATAAAACAGGCACTTTGTAAAACTTTTTCATTTGGGCCCTTAATGATATTTAAAATATGTATTTCGGAGATCTATATCAGTTACACGCATGCTGAAAATTTCATTGAAGTTGACGCAGAAAAAAATGACACGCACCGGGAGACGTATGAATCTATGAATTTTAAGCAGAAACCGACCAAAAGTGAAAAACCGCGATTTTCAACGTTTTCAGCCGCTTACAGCTCGTGTTCACATTAATCGATTTCCATGGAATCTTCAGCGTGTGTATAACTAATATAAACATATATTAAATTCGGTGTGCGTGGATATACCACGGCTCAAATTTCCAAACCTGTCCGAAGAATAACAAGTTTCACAACGTGGTAATAATACAGTAACAAATAGTAAAATAGCAAGTCTGAACAGCGTAATATTCCGTGAAATGCATTACATAACCCTGGCAGGAGAATCCCGACGTTGCCAAAGTAGTAGTTGCAATAACCTCTGAAATTTGGTACACATGTATTTCCAAGGCAGCGAATACACGTCAACTAGTCGACGAAGCACGCGAAAGGGAAGAGAGAGAGAGATAGAGATAGAGATAGATATAGAGAGTGAGAGAGAGAGAGAGAGAGAGAGAGAGAGAGAGAGAGAGAGAGAGAGAGCCTCCATTCGGAACGCAGGGATTCTCCGAGTCCTAATAATAAGCTTCCATTATCGCAGCAGAATTTAAGGATAATAGTCGGCTCTATTTACGTCTGACGTCAACGAAGGTCAGAGCCGTGTAACCCTCACCTTGTTCGCCCACGCAGAATCACGGGGGACCGAGATAAGCCGCCGGTATCGGATAAAGACATCCCCTTCATCCTGTCCGGGTGTGCGCATGGTCTTCCTTCCTTCCTTCCAACAAGGTGGCAATTCTCTGGAGCGAGCGCGCGTTCGCGTTCCCCTATTCGTGTTTTATCGCGCAATGAAAACGGAAATATAATTCGCGAGCGCAAACACTGGCCAGGGCAGTATACAATATTGAATAAGTAGTCCCCCCCCCCTGGCTTTTGCGAACTAGCTCTCTCGGGTATCAACGGCCGGAAAGTAGAGGGTGGTTGCACCGGTCGAGCTCGTAAAGGTGTAACGCGACAACATTTCCACCCCGATTAAGTGTCAGCTTTCCTTTTTTCCGCAGAAGCGAGTCATTCGCCGTTTTCGCCAGCGTAAAACCCGCGGGCAAAACTACTTTTTTCGGTAGAATAGATTGCAAACGTTACGACTCGATGATTTTAGCGATTACCCTCGAAGGTGTTCAGGATCGAAAGTCGCCCTTTATCGATGCACGGGCTCGATACGCGTGGGAGGGCGTTCAGGAGGGCTGTACGCTGTTACAGGAGGGATAAACCCAGAGGATAGAGTAAAGAGCAAAGGGCCGACATATGCAGCCGGAGTAAACCGGGGTTGATGCGAAACTGATAATGTGCATACGCTTTCACGGCGAACATGTGAAAGAAACAGGTCTGTGCAATAGCACTTGAAACGTCCGATTTTAAAATGCCATAGTTACGAAGCGTTTCGATCATGAAACACTATTACCGCCTGATTATAAATTTGCCATTTTGAAGTACAAAGCTAATCTTTCAGATCCTGTCTTCAGTTCTTGTGTAGACATATAAATTTGCTTTTATGTTATTTCAATGTCTCTTCCCTTGCACATATTCCACTTCTCAATCGATTAGCTTCGTTAACACGTTGGCTGCCAGGTCGGTCATAGATGGGTAACACAATTTTTCGTCTAATGTTAAAAATTAATTTTTTAATATCTTTTTTTTTATTTGTAAGCATTTGAAAAAAAGAATACAATAATAATACAAGTGAATACGATAACAATGTCCGTTAATACTAAATATGTAGATTGCAATTTTTTAAAAAGGAATGAATACTAAGGACAAGCTTCAATATTTGACTTCGCTATGAGTGTGTCTACATTAAGAGGTAGTTGAAGGCCCATACTAAGTAGGGCCTTTATTAGCTTGCGTCTTTGTGGATTATGCAATTCGCATTGCCATATTATATGATCGAGGGTTTCGCAGTCCCGATTGCTTTTGCACTGACTATCATTGACAATGCCTACTGGCGCTAGTGAAGCAGCCAGGTTATAGTGATCGGAACGCATTCTGTTAACTGTAACAATGAAACTTCTCCCTAGTTTTAAATGGACGAACCAGGGAATAGGGCTTTCATTAAAAAATTTTTGAAAGAATTTTTTACCCTTAAAGAAACCTTGGTTTTTTATAACTTCGAAAGTACGATCTTTGGCTTGTTTTTTAAACTTTTCAAATAGATCAGTGTAGGGAACCGCAGGAATATTTACAGTATTCATTGACGTTGTCGACTTAGCTGCCCTGTCCGCATTTTCATTTCCCTGAATTCCGATATGCGACGGAATCCAGAACAATTTAACGAAGCTGTTGTGATTATTATTGTTCAGCAAATTGTATACTTTCTAGTATCGTTGCTCGAACCGAATTCGATTAGGGCTTGTGGGTTCTAAAAGGGTTCAAGGAGCAATTACTTCGCCAAGCTTTAACTTTGCTGTTTTAAGTTTAAGGGGTTTTAGGGTTGATTATTCGTCAGAAAACGTGTTAATTTTGTGTAAAACTCCCAAAATTTGCTTCCCCCGAAGCCCAGCAATCCAAAACCACCAGCCACCGCGAGCCTAGGTTTCAGAAAAGTTTCTCGAATCCTAATTTTTCCGAATCAAATCGTCGGCAATCCAGGCTCATCCAATCACCCGGAACCGTTGAATTCGTGCCCGCCAGAGACAGCGTCGTTCATGTTTACAGGAGTTAACGATATTTGCGTTGATGCGAGTACGTCGGGATGGATTAATCCGCATTAAATTCGGCTAAAACACGGGGATTACGTGGCGCGAATGCGAGCAACCGTCACGCATGATTGAACGGCGGCTGCGGCGTATTGTGCACGTACCGGTAGCGTTGGATCCGCGTGTATGCGGGTTGCATCGCGTAACGCGAAACGAATGAGTTTCTTGAGGTGCATCCGGTATGAGGGCGAGGGAGATCTGGTTCCCTCCCGTTCTCTGGTACATCGCCATCCCGAATCAGGATTACTAATAGTCGCCGATATTTCGCGAGATAAACCACGGTTGGCCCCGTCTATACAAAACCCGCCCCCATCCTACCGATACATAATGCGGAGGATCAACGCCGGACTAAATTTAGGCTGCGCGATCTTTCACAGCGGCTTCGCACGCGAAGTGGCTCTTCTTCTTCTTTTTCCTTTTTCTGGGCCACGGGGGGAGGGGGATAGAGAGTATCGTACATAGCGCCCAGTAAAAATAGAGAGACGTGACACAGTTCCACCGATCGGTCGAGAAACCGAGGAGAGATCGAAGCGCGAAGGAGAGGGGATGGTTCCTCGATCGAGGCATAGATGGTGGGGG
This sequence comes from Halictus ligatus, assembly GCA_028454255.1. Taxonomy (NCBI): domain Eukaryota; kingdom Metazoa; phylum Arthropoda; class Insecta; order Hymenoptera; family Halictidae; genus Halictus; species Halictus ligatus. The sequence continues at coordinate 15,995,641 of CM052131.1, forward strand.
GAGAGGTGCGGAAAGGATGGAACGACGCCGCCGTCGTATCGTGATATACGGGAAACGATACCTCGCCGAACGGCCGGCACACCCGCATTGGTATTTTCCATTTGCAATATCCGCCGAGGCAAACAAAAATCTAATACATATTTGCTAGCGGCGGCTGCAACCCGCATAACTGGCTACGGCCATGAAGGACAGAAATAGAAGGACACCAGGGAGAGGAACGGGAGGACGTGAGGAGGGGTTCGTTCTCCACTTCTGGAACCACCAGTCGAACACGCAGCCGCGTACGAGCTAGCGCGACGACATTATCGGTTTCGCATCAACCCTAGTTTACTCCGGCTGCATGTGTCGGTCCTTTGCTCTTCACCCTCTCCTCCGTGGCTCAGCCCTCCTGTACCAGCCATCCCACGTGCGCCGGGCAACGGGTGGCCAGCCTATACATCGATAAAACGCGGCTTTCGATCCTGAGTATCTTCGATGGCGACCGCTAAAATCACCGCGTCGTAACGTTAGCGAACCGTACTATCAAAAAAGACCAGTTCTCCTTCGCGTGCTCCAGCACAGCACCGCACGCTTAACAATTTAAGTGCCAAACTGGAAACCTCGAAAATTCCATAAAACCAAAGCAAGTTGTTTAATGAAATAAAAATTATTAGAGGTACTCATAAGTAATCAATTATTTGCAAAGAATTTGTTTTGCCTTTAGTTCTCTACCGATCCTTGAAGAGGAAACACGTATCTTTTACAGTTTTCGGTAAAGCAGCCTCTGTTCAAAATATTCTAGGAAGCATAATTTTTTTTTACAACCCTGTAATAAAATGGTGGCGTCCGTATCTTCCGAGGATCATATTCGTCATTGCATACTTTTTCATTTTCATGCGGGATTTAATACAACAGTAATAACAAAGGAAACTTGCGATGTTTATGGAGATGTATTGAAGGTCAACAAGTGTCAACTTGCAGTCAGTGAGGCATCTTGAGTCATATTATGCTTCACGAACCCTGGATTTCTATATGAGGGTGGGGGGGTCGAATATTTGTAGAAAAGATGGCAATCTGTTCTTGATAATGATGGAGATTATATAATAAATTAAGAAATAAAAACTTGAATTTACTACAAAGTTTATTTTAGATTTTAAAATAGTTGATTACTTTTAGATCCCCCTAATATAATATTGAGCAGTCCTTCGAATTTCTTGGGTTTTACAGATCCTAATCAAATTTGGTGCATTGAATATATTAACTGATTAAACCTGGACAAATAATTCCTTCACCCACATATGGGTGATGTGGCAGTCAACGTGTAAATTTAACAGGTTTCTTGCGGTCTAAAAAATAATTTAATTCCAAGAGCTATATTTCACATAGGATCGATCGGTTCTTAGAACTCGAACAGATTCCCCTGCAAATTTAAAAGCAAAAAATAGTACAATTTTGTCACGTTTACACTTGACGTGCATATCGTTGCATTTAACGATGAAAATTTGCATTCCGCTGTATTTGGCACATAAAGGCAACACTGTAAAAATATTCGGCAACGCATAAAAATTCGCAGTCTAGTCGTTCGCGCGAAATAAACCATGATGTAACATCAAGCGTTGGCTTTATCAATATCCGCGAAGCTCCGGGTGCATATCGCGAACCATTTGTTACGAAAATAGGTAGCGCCTGCTCTCAAAATTGATCCTCGTTTTATTCAAACCGAGCCGTTGCAACGAGTTTCCGTTGAAGTGCTCGTATTGTGTCAGGAGTCATCCGTCGCTCGATCCATCAGAAAGCGGAATCTCCCCGCGCTTATTATTTCACGAAACGGTGCAGTCTCCACCTCCACCTCCTCCCTGTTTCATCTTTCAAATTCTTCCGGTTTCTTTTTTTCTCTTTTGTGCTCCCGGTATTTTTTAACGAACATTCCGAACACGTCTGAGAGGTGATTCAGTCGGCTTCTCGGTGAGCCCTCCCAGTAAATCCTGTCCTGGGGCCCTCTGGAAAATTTCCGACGAGCCGCGAGACCGTCGTAATATTTGACATAAAAGTGGCATAATTCTGTCGTTGCCGGCGCAACAGCCAGCGAGCCGGGACTCTCGACTCGGTCGGAAATTCGAAAAGGACGAGGCAAGGACGGACGATGTCGAGTGTCCCCCGGTTTGATGTTATTTTCAAATGTGTCACGGATACAGGGGGTGAACACAGGCCATGGCAGATTGCACCGGGTCCGGAGCGGGAACGTAGTTCACAGAGGTCCCCGTTTCGCCCGAAGTTCTTCAATTAACGAGACAAATTGGCCAAATGAAAGAGCTTTGTCTGTAACGAGTGACGGCAAAGTTTGCGACGCTTTACTCGCCCGTTTCCGAGGAATTTGAGTTCGCAAGAGCTAAAGGAATCGTAAGGATTCCGGGCGAGGAGGCACCCAACGCTCCTCTGCGTCAAAGGATCCTCGATGCCAGCGCAGGATCATTACAAAGACGCGAGTTTTCAAATTACAGAGAGCGGACCAGCGCGATAGCGCTGAGAACCAGTCATCCGTGTTCTTCAGCGAATCTCTTCGCGATCTTATTCATTTCGTTTGTTCACGCTTATTTTTCAACATGTACACGACTGGCATTTTTTATCTGTTTCTCTCTTCGTTCTTTCTTATATTCTCATTTGGTGAAAATGGAAGACGATTTTCTTGTAGTACTTTAAATAGAACGAAAAATTTCTGCAAATAAATTATTAATTATTTTTATTTTTAAAACCAGATACATAAAATAAAATATTTTAATGCTGCATTTCAAACATTTCCTTACAATGAAAATAAGTTGAACGAATAGTTAATATTATAAATTATAATTTTTAACATAACAAGCTTAAGTACGAATTTGCATGTTGATAAACAGACGACAATGTCGTAATAACTATTTTACATAGTCCTACAAAATAAGTCTCATTATTTTCAATACATTCTAAATAGAATACTATTTTCAAATAATATTTCAAAAACTTTATCTCACAAACAAAATAATTTATTTGCATGATTGTAGGTATGCTTTAAACATAAAATAAACTATTTACTATTTTCTATCTCAAATACTATTTCGCCCAGCACTGATCCGAAATCTATGACGTCTCCGAGCCGTCATTCGAAGGCAATGGGTTAAGGACATTTTCGGGTAGGGCAAAGTCGTGGAGGAAAAAATTCGGTATTTTTAGCCAGTCGAACGGTAATACCCGCTTAATAGACTCGGGCCGAGGAGGCGAACAAAAGCCGAGAACCTGGCGGAGGCGATGTAGACCAGGCCTCGGCTATTCATGCATAATACATGCCACGCGCAGCAATATGTCGCCCTCCGCCTGACTCCCTTGTTTTATGAATCCTTCTTGTCCCTTCAGACCGGCTATCTTGACTAGCTCGGAACCCCGCCGCAGTTTTTCAGTACCCGGAGCTAGGGAGCGAACGAGATACACGCGCCGTCCCCGTTCCTCCCAGGAGCACGATACTCTAGGTCCACTAACCCGAAACACTCGTCCTCCTTCAGAATTATTTTCAATGGCTGCTGGATTGTCCTCGTCGTTTAAAAGCCGAGGCTGGAGTAGTAATCTCGGCGCACGCGAAGCGAGGGATCCAGAGAAATGTTAATCCTCCCGCCGCGTTGCGTCGCGTCGCGTCGCCTCGGTCGGAGAACAATTCTCAGAGGGCACGGGGCGCGGGGGTGGAAACCGAGTTGCTAGCCGAACAAGTGGAACACGCAGAGAGCCACCGGCATCGCCTTTCCCTGCGTAACACCGAAGAAATGGCCGGGAAAATTTCGAAAAGGAAGAACAACGAACTCGGACGGCCGCGAGCGGATTTCTTGCCGTATCTTCGGGTCCGTTTGCGCTCTCTGACCCCTCCCTGGCCCGGCTGGTTTCCAGCCGGAGAAAATTTACGGCAAATTGTTTTAACCGTTGCCGCGGCAGCATCTGGTGCACGAAATATACCCGGGGAACGACGAGGTCGAAGGAAGCAGGCGTGGTCGCAGATTTTGCGAAGGCGCCCCGGTGTCTCGTGTCTCCTTTTTTGCACCCCCTCCCGCCCCCTGCCGTGGGAGAAGGCTGCGCCCGGGACGGGCTTCCTTTATTAAGCGACATACACCTGCTATTTTCCATCCATTAAATCTCGTTATGGCACACGGCCGATACACGCAGCGGGTACCCGGGAACGCAATTAAAAAAGGAGAGAGAATAATCCCATTAAGGGGCCCGTAGAATTATGATCGGCCGCGAAGCCTGTGGACGAACCTTGTCCCAGAAAGTCTTTCGAGGACGGAAAAATCCCGTCGAGAAATGAAGAAAAACCCGGGTTTCGCGCCCCGAGGACAAATATTTTCTGTCCTCGTCGGAGAAGAAAGGACCACCGTACGTTTTGCCACTTTATTACGAGGCTTAGACGCTGTTCCCTACCTATTAACTTCGCTGGCAGCAGGGGGGGTGGGAGTGGGTGAAAAGACGAAAGAGAGCCTGCATCCGGCTTCAACTTTACTCCAGCACCGAGTCGCGCGTCTTGAGACCGCGAGGACCAAGAGTGGTTGCAATAAAAAAGGAAAAATAAGAGATGGAGAGAGAGAGAGAGAGAGAGTTTACCTGGAAACCGTGTGCGAAAAAATAAGCGAGCACGACCAGCGTTATTTTACAATTTCGCTCTATGGGCCGCGACGGGCCGCTTAAGCGATATCGCCGCTTCGGACGAATAATAATTGTAATTCGCGAAACATTCGAGGAATAAACGTCGCGCGCGTGAACATTTGCAATTCTATACCGGTAGCGACGGCGCGGCCTCGGAACACAAGTAGGACAGAACCCAGAGGGGGGGGGGGGGGGATGGACAACGAACAGCTTCGAAACTCGTCTTCCGCAACCCGGTATTTTTAATTACGTTGAAACGCGCTTTAAACGCGGCCCTACTCGAGTTTACAACGCGGCCGCTTATTATTTCCGGAACGAACGCGGAAACTTCATCGTTGACGGGTCCGGCCGGCGAACCGTGCGCCGCTCTCTGCGGTATTGTGAGCGGCGCCCGTCGGCCGGAGCTTCGCGCGTTTCAATTATTAAGACAAAAAGGGAAGATTCCTCGAGAGACTGCGGAATGTAAAGCTCTGCGACTGGCACGCCGAACGGAGAAAATTGAAACGCTCCGAGGTCCACGGATGACAAAGATTCTCGAAGAAATTGGAGCAGAAAGTGACGCCCGAGATTAAGGCGTGGGCGGGCGGCCGATGTTTGCCCTGGAACCTACCCCGGGAAAAACTGTTGTCCTCTGCGGCTTACCCTCGCCCCTCGCCGAAACTCACCGCCCGCGAAATATTAGGACAACCCATGAGTAATGGAATTTTCTTCATATTTTCAAGGGATAAAGCACGAAAACGTGCATTGTGCGACGAAACGAAAAGTTTTATAGTGAAAACAAGTAGAAATACATGTTATTACAAGTCTTTTGCATGCTCATGCAAGCTTAGCAGACTGTGTCTGTTCATTCGGAAGAAAAGTGACATAGTCGAGAGAAGGAAATGTCACAGGAGAGCCATTTGAAAATTACCTAAAATGCCAAATTTTTTAATAAACTTCAAGTAGTATAGTCCGATATTGACAAAGTGATGCGATTTTTAAGTGCGTACGAATACTTATGGGACTGACTGTCCCATATATACATATATACTGTCCCATATATATATAGCATATCAGAATTTAAAAAATGAAACAATATTCAGTTGGACAAATGTCAGGAGTCACAAGCAGAAGTCGTAAAGTTATAATTAACTTATAATTAGATTGCGGATCTTTATGGAACGTAAACATTTTCCACCTGAATTGCAACGAAATTTATATTCTCTCTTAATATGTTTAATAGGTTGAAAATAATGTAACAGCATTTTAAAATTTTTCTAATGTTTTTACTGTTTTAAAATACGCCCACCGATTTTTGTTATAAATGCATAAAATCCTCAGTCTACTTGTAATAATGTTAACGGGAACGTCTCTTGGAACTAGAAATCAGCTCGCGACTAATTCTAGTCCTAATGCGGTAGTGTTATTATTTGGGCCATTGTGCGTCTTGCAAGCATTAACGACTGGGTCGTTACATGGCGGGAGGGGTTGGGGGTGCACGATACGCTCGGAATACTTCCAAGAATTCGCACAACACTCTACGATACGCGGGAATTTATTCGGCCGACTAAACCGACATTAAAGGTTGATTTATAACACTTAAGAGGATAAGAAAACACGGGGGGAGGGAAGACCGGGCGAGAGGCCGTGTACGACTACTAACAAGAATGAAAAATGGTTTCGCGAAACGGCGAGATGGCGGATTGGGCGGTGGGGGTAGCTGTGCCACGGATGCAGGAAGGGAATGGGGTTGGTCCATTAGCCTCGTGGCACGTCGTGAACGGAACGCGTGTTTTCGGACGGCGTTCTACAAACTGTGTAATGAAAGCTCGGGACCGGAACCCTCGCGATCCCCGTTGGCCTCGTCGACGACAGGATTATGTGGGGAATGCAAGCCAGAGGACGATTATGCGGTCGGGTCATGGACGAGAGGGTAATCCACCTCTGGAAAGACGTCCGAGTGTCGTATTCCGGGACACTCGAGCATGCATCTGCGTACGTACACTTCGGGACAAAAGATAGCACATCTCATATTTTTTCTCGTTTCATACCATAAACCGAAGAAAATTAATATTTTAATACGTCAACATTTTTGGACATTTTTTAATCTTTTTGTCCCGGAGTATACCTCTCCGATGGGTGTACGCTTTAAACATACGGCGACAGCAAATAGTATTTCCATACTAAATTTTCGAAAAATTGTTTTAATCTTCTGCCGGCGTTGTGGGTCCTCTAGGGTCAGACAAAAACTTCTTCACTTTCATCCTTCGAATTATTATGTTTATTCTAAAATATATTCAACATTTCGGTTAACTAACACTCGAACATTCCATTGAAGACATCAATGAGTATCTCAGATTTTTCTCAGATTTTCTACCCCCTGGAACAATGAACCTGTTAAACCTCTTCAGCAAATAAATCTTTATCTTTCCAACAATTCTTTGAACCTCGAGTTACAATTTTTCGCCCGTTTCACGGAACAGAAATAAGAAATAAGTCTTTAAAAATCTTAATTCCCTCTGCTTGCGAAAAACAGAATTACAGAGACGCTTTAACGCTTAGGGGGAGCAACACGGACCGCCATAAAATTTCGTTACGGAGACTTCAAAAGCATCTCAAAGCAACGTTTGAAACAGACCGCAGGTGAATTCCGGCGACACCCTGTACATCCGGTCGCGTGTAGACGCGTGCACGTACGAGTACATATTACCCCTAGAATTTGGTGGATTAGAGGGAGGAAATGGAAGCCCTAGCTCGCAAGTCTGTCGAGGCTGGTGCCCCTTCGTGGGTGCAGTCCGACCGCAGAATATTAATACGCTCTTGTGATGAGCGTCCCGGAGCCTCTTGGAAGTCGCTCAAGCTTTTTCCAGTCCTGAGCACTGGCGTCGCGACGCTACGGTCCGTTTCTGAAATTTATGTGCACGTCGTTCGCGTTCTCTGTGACGCAGTTAACGATAAAAGGAACGCCGGAATAACGATCCGGCAAGCGGTTCCGAATCTCGGATTCGCATTTCCTCCGGAATATAAGGAGGCGCCGGAAAAGGGCTGACGCTGGTGAATGCAGGACCTCCTCCGAAAAGGGAATTTCGAACGTTCCTGTCACGGTTGTCGTAACGTTCACAAAGTGCCCGTGAAGCGTTTCAAGGTATCGGTATCGTGTTCAGTTATCTCGAACAGAAAGAAACTCGACAACGACGACGATCCTCCGCGTCTTCCCGTGTACATACATACATACGTATACGCAACGCGGGCGTTTATTATCTTCTTCGAGGCGCTCGATTTCCTTTCGACTCTTTTTCTCGCGTTCGCGCGATAAAGGGCGTCGAAAGAAACGGGAACTTAGAATATGCAATAAAGTCTGGGTAAAACGCCCCGTGACGGGAATGACATTCCGATAGGATTCTTCATCCTCGACGCTGACGACCGACGTTCCCGTTTCTTTGACTGTCGTCAGGCTTACCCCCTTCGCCCCGGCCGTACGCATCCACCGCTTCTTCTTCTCCCTCATCGAGCCCCCGTTGTTCTTCCACGGCCTCGTTCTCGCAACGCGGACTCGTTCGCCGCGCTTCTGTTCCTCTCGGTCGCTTTGTCCCTCTCTCCCTGTTGTCTCCGTTCCCTCGTCGGTTTCACCCTCGCGTAGCCGACGCAACCCCATGCAAATGAAATTACCGCTCCACTTTTCCGAGCCGCTCGGAGATCATCGGCCTGGTTGCTCGTCGCCCGGTGTCGTCTCTCTTTTCGTTTCGCTCCCGACGAGGAGAGCACGTCACGCACCCGCCGGTATGCAGGCCTGCACGCGAACGAGATGGCGCGCGGCAAAATAAGAAGAACGTGTCTATCCAAGTTTTCAGCCATTTCTTAAATAATATATATACAGTGAATGTAAAAAGTATTCGTACACCTCTTGTAGGCTGAAAAAACAATGTATTCCTCTATGTAATTGCACACATGTTTATAAAACGAAACATAATTGTCATTGTTATATATTTTAACTACGTATTGTCATATAAATATACTTGAAAAAGTTTAACGTTAACGAGAAAAATTAAAAAGTATGAGAAGTGTCTCTAAATTTTGCGGGACCCGATAAATAATCAGACAGAGTCTTTGACGCACAGTCTAGTGGCAACCTTCTGCAAAACTAGTCAATTTTTGTAACATTCGATAAAATGGGTCGTAAAGGTAAGGAAACGAGTGAGACTGAAAGAAAAATTATTCTACAACTGCACAATGAGTGAAAATCATTGTGAGAAAAAGCAAAAACAATTAATAGGCCACATAGCACTACACAAAGAATTATAAATCAATATGGTGAACGAAAAACCAATAAAAATAAAGCGAAATCTAGTCGACCTCGAAAACTTAGTTCACGCGATGAACGTTTTCTAGTGCGTGAAATAAAAAAAGTCCTAAAATTAGTGCCCCTAAGATTGCTGCTAACAAACTTGCAAACAATGCTCGACTAAGTATATGTGTCAGCACTATTCATAATTGTTTACGAAATAATGAATATCACGGCCGAGTTTCTCGCAAGAAGTATTTCGTAAATGCCGCAAATAGAAAGAAGAGACTTGATTTCGCGAAAGATAATATTAACAAGCCTATCGAGTTTTGGCGAAAAGTCATATTTATTGACGAAAATAAATTTAATGTTTTTGGCTCTGATGGCAAGTGTACGGTCTGGAGGAAGAAAAATACAGAGCTAGAAAAAGAAAATCTACGTCCCACAGTAAAACACGGCGGATGTTCGGTCATGGTTTGGGGTTGTATGAGTGTTGCTGGAGTGGGGTCATTACACTTCATCGAGGGAATCATGGACCACAAAATGTACCTGAACATATTAAAAACCCATATTGTAAGTAGCGCAGAAAAAATGGGTCTAAAATACAACTTTATCATCACTCAAGACAATGTCCCCAAACATACAGCACGCAACACAAGAGACTGGTTGCTGTATAACATACCACAATATGTGAAAACACCTCCGCGATCACTGGATATTAATCCGATCGAAAATTTATGGGATCTGCTTGATAAAAAAAATCCGAACCCTGCATATTTCAAGTAAAGAACAATCAAAACTTGCTCCTCAAGAGGAATGGTACAATATTACACACGAAATCACATCCAATTTAGTGGATTCAATGCCACAAAAACTGGACGCAATTATACAGTCGAAAGGCTATCCAACGAAATATTAATTTAATTTATTATCGCAAATTATAACATGTTTATTGTTAAATTTGTTACGTGTACGAATGCTTTTTGCGTCCTAATTTTGAGAGACTTCAGACGGTTTTTAATATATCTCATTAACGTTAACTTTTCGTTAGTTTATTCATGTCACATTTTGTAGTTGAAGCATGCACTAATAGTAATTGTGTTTTTGTTTTATAAAAGAATGTACAATTACATAAAGAAATATATGGTTTTCTGAAACTATAAGAGGTGTACGAATATTTTTTACACTCACTGTATCTGAGGGAATAAGTTTGTTGATTAATTCCACGTAGATGGATCCTCACAATCTCAATAATCGTAAATTAAAAATATTAGAACCCGTCATTTTGACGGGTTCCGTAAACCTAGTGTCAAGTACAAACAGAACGGTTTTAGAAGTCCTTGGGATTGTAGAATCTTATTCTGGTATCGTAGGGTCGCCCATTTTCAGCTCCAGGATTTCCATAAGAAAAGAAAACCACGTTTTTTCAAATTTCGGGGATTCTTTCATTCTATTCAAATATTTAGAGTATAATATTTTATTCTTTGTATCGGAATATTTTGTTATATCAAATTATGTCTTGGAAAAATTCGGACATTTCAATTTATGTACACATTTTTTCGTTACTCAAGAACAAATGAACGTTAATGTCAAATTTTTCAATATCAATGAACTCCATTTATTAAGACTGTAATTAGTTACAAAATAACATTCGCCTGGGTTTTCAATGTGTAGAAATGTCATAAGGAACCTGCTGATAATGGAGTTTCATTGGTGAGGGACGCCGCGGTTAATGATCCAGTCGTGATGCTGCAGATTCCCTTAAGACAGTGACTTCTGCCAATGGGATTCCTCTATCAGCAGGATCCTCATAACTAGACCGTAGATTTTATGCTTCTACGTCAAGAATTATTAGATTGAATTTCAAAACAATGCCAACATTTAAAGAATTGTTAAAATACCGTTCCATTAAAATCACCTCATTAAAATTATTGATAAAGAAATCTATAGCTTCTATATCTTACAATTGAGGCACATAATTCTACTTTTGCATAAAAATTCGTGGCCCACTTGTGACGTTCATTTTGTCATTTATTTGGAGAAAGCGTGCATCTTCACTGTGTTTAGAGTCTGTTATATTTGTTATTATTATGAATAGCTGGCAAGGAGCTGTTTTTACACACGTGATGACCAGGACATTTTCGACACCCCGTACACGCGCGAATGCAGGAAACAGCGATGATACGCACGAGAAATTCGCGGAGATCGTCGGCGAGCCGAGCACGACGAACTCACACAAACGGGCTAAAGCTTAACACATCAAATGGAAACACGTATTTGCTCTCCGCCTGTCGCGTACAAACAGCCACGCGTGAACGTGCCCGTAATACGCTCACGAACGATTTGCCGCGATCTCCCAGCTATCTCTCTGTCGGTCCTCTTTGATTCTCTGTCTCTCGCTGGTACTCCTCGTTTTCTCTAACACTTTCCCCTTCCCCTCTTTCTCTTCCGTCCACGAACGTTCGATCTCTCTCTCTCTCTCTCTCTCTCTCTCTCTAACTCGAACGTCCCCGCAATCGCTCGCAGCTTCCCGGTCGGCCTTCGTTTCTCGTCTGTCCTTCCAAAGCGTGAACTGATTAACCCTTGATGAAGGACGACTTGATGAAACACTGAAATCTGGGAATTACTGGGCTTTCTGATAAGACGGTTGCACCGCGTCAACCATGATCCCCCGCTCGGATGTCTGATTAGACTCCGGGGAGTTTAGGCTGGCATCATCTTCATTCTGAATGCGCATGGACCAGGACTCGAAGTTCGGCCAATTAGAGGAGAAATATTTACATCGGCTAGTGGCCGGCGATGAGAAATAGTTATCACGGAAGTTCGGGCAACCGGAAGCTCAGAAAATTATGCAACTTGTGTATGTGTGTGTGTGTAGACTGACTCATCCGTTATACAAACCTCTGTTTTCTCGTAGTATCATACTTCGGGTTTTAGGGGTTGACGTGCAAAGAGTCGGAAATCTTCCTTTTTGCGAAATGTCTCGGGAGCAGCGAAAAACCTAGCATAATTGGTACAAAAATCATTTCTTTACGCAATCATTTCTTTCTGAAAAATGAGTTTTTGTTATTTTTATTATTTTTTGCTATTTATTGTTTTCATATATAGAGGGTGGTTTGCCAAAGTTAAGTCACCTAAATATTTCTTCGCGTGTAACGATGCAGGATTAGTGTTTTCGAGGTTTTTACATAGAATTTTTTTTCTTGCGTTGTGTAGCTGATCAGAAAATATGTTCCCATATGTATAATAACATGACTTCGAAATCAGTGTAAGGAACGAGTTTCTCCATTAATCGATCACATTATAGAACATTAATTTTTACTACATGCAAACCTTGATGTACATACAATTTTGCTTCGCAGTAGGAAAAAATTAATGAGCTCATAGGGGACTACCTGAATCTTCAAACAGTGCAATTAGCGCCCATCGATTAGTAATCCAATTAAAATTGCACAGAACAGTAGCGTCCCAATGGTCCGTTTAAGCGTTAATAAAATATAACTGCGAAATCTGCTAATGAAACAAGAGGACAATATCAAACAGATTAACTCCTTGCACTGTAACATCGAGTCAGGATCGTGGTGAAAATTTCAAACGGTGCCTAATAAATAAACCGCGGACCTTTATACGGAACAAAAATTATCTGTAAAGAATTCCTTTCTTTATTAAGAATTCCTTTTTTTTTATTAATACTTTTCAGTTTTGAAGTGTTTTCGTTTCGAATTCCAGATATTCGTTTTTGTCACGAATGCAAAAAGTCCTACTAATAAATATGTGTGTTATTAATTTCCTCTAAATCGGAGTAACATTTTATTTTGTTGTGGCTATTGTATATAGATATACAATAAATATAAAATTATTTCTTCTAAGCAATTATGAAGGCCAAAAGTCGCTGCAACCGCAAAAAAAAAAATAGATCGTAATGCATGGGATTAATCTCTATAATGATAGCTGACAATACTTGGGACACTAGCATTGTTTCGCAATCCTATATCTGGCAGTAGCAAGACGCTTGTTCCCTAATTAAAACTGTCTTAACACGTTAATTCGTAGCTCGCGCGATATCTTAATAATCTCCGTTATCTGAACCGAGCATCCCAATTATAGCCGAGTCTGCTCAAAAAACAGTGGGACCGGGCCGGTCCCCTTTGTTGTCCGGTAATTACCATTGCGTTGTCAAAGAGACCAACCGGTTGGCAGTAGGAGATTCCAGTTAACAGCGGCGAAGGTATCCCGCCGGCTCCCCAGGGTCTCGGCAAAGTATCGCGTCGCGTTTCGGCGTTAATTCGAGACGGCCGGGATCGGGGCCATTGTTTCCTTTATCGTAGGTCGGGGAAGAAACAGGGATGGCGGCGGGCGTCCGCTAACGTTCATTCTGTCCAGCCGGGAATGGCGCAAGTTGCCTCAAGGGTCGCCGTCTCTATTAAAACTGGACAGTCCTGGGGACCTTGTCAGCAGATCAAAACGTTGGATATCGAGCCTAGAATGGGGCCGGACCTGACCGACGCTCTTTACGATTACGATGTAGCACCAAATTGTGCGAATAAGCTCGCAACTTCTGCCGATCTTAAACATTCTGCTCTTATTCTGATCTTAAACATTGTCGCGACGATGGACGTCTTTGTTGGGACCGACAAAACTTGGTATCACTTGAAAATCTAATAATAGAATTAAATGCAATTTGGAATTCTTATCGTCAGATTAAGGTGGCCGGCAGGTCGACTCTGTGTAACCATACACATACATGAAATCCATATACGTATATGAACTTCCAAGGTTCAAAATCTTGATAAATTGACGCTTTAACATTGCAATGAGCAGTTTAAAAGTGGTCACTTGCGTTTCCTAAAAGTCCAATCTAGGTCTGTCCAGAGCCCAAATTGCCAATTTCTACCTCATAGTCGAGTAATTTGCTATATTCGGCAGAAATCTCGCTTTCTGAAGCAAGGATGACGTCACAAGATGGCTGCCGTCGAGAGATTCTCTTAATTTCGAGAGATTTAGTGTTCGTATCGAAAAAAGGCTCTGGACAGACGTAGTAAAGACATGTACAAACACGGTGGTATGCATTTTTAATTGATTACTTACTTATTTAAGACGTAAAATGTCTAGAAAAAAAGGCACAGCGTAACATAGCGTGACAATCAAGGCCAAATGCTTGCCGGCCCCCTTAAAGGCCAATAAGGTAGAGTTACCGACCAGGTTACCGACAAAAATAGACGAAAAATGGTTTTACGCGCCTCAACTTTTCGTCCTTATATGAGAATATTTTTCGCTGGGAAAGGGCTCGTTCGAAAGATGAAGGTTCAATCCAGCGCGCGCTGGTCACTAGCTGACGAGATTATGCAGATATTTGGTAATACAAGCGTTAGGAGTAGGCCAATAATTGACGATGTGCATGCCGTGAAGTCCAAGCATTTTTATATCATTGGAGGAGTTTTCTGGATAAAATCGAGAGTATCGCGCACTAGAAAATATCTCCAGCTACAAATTGAGCTATATTTTGTCTCGATTCTCTGCGAAATAACGCCAAAAACTTGAAGCACGATTCTGGCATCAGAATTCATAATATCGATAATAGAGAGCAAAAAATGTGACAAGTTTAGTCACAGACTTAAGACCCGTTGGATCGAGACCAAGACGGATCAATGGCTGAAGGCTGTGAACGGAAATTAGCAGTTACCGATCTGCTAACTCTGCAAAAGTCACGTGACCACCCTTGGTTCTTAACTCTTTTGAGGCACACGCTTTAAAAAGAAAATACAAACCTTAGTTGCACAGAATTTTGCGAATTCACTGCGTTACACAATGCACCAAACTTAATCACAGCAGCACACACAACCTACTGATGCGTTTTAATTTACATACATTTCTTTTTTTGCACTTATTTACGCATTTACCATTGGTACATAGCATTGCCAACTGAATAAAAAACTTTAAATAAAATATTAAACTGTATGACTATGACTAATTTCAACTTTTCGAGGTGGGTTAAAATATATCCCACCATGCATGAAAAGCTAAGCAAAAGGTGGGATAGTTTTTAACCCACCTAGCCCCAAAGAGTTAACGCAAGTTTCAGAAATGTCTATTGAAGTCTTGAATTTTGGCCACTTCGTGGGAGCTTCGGGCTCAGTGTAGGCCGGCACGGCATGAAGACAAGTTTTCTTTGAAGTCGTATCTTATCTCGCGGAGAATGACGGGGGTGGGGGACAATTTGTTAAGTGAAAGGAAACCAGGACGCCCGGCTCCATTTGCAAGAAGCTGCGGAATCAAAGAATCAAAATAGGACGCCGACCGATCCCTTAGCAGGCTGCGGCTCGAGTCCGCGATTAAACCGTCGCGGAATACCAGGAATCGCGAATTACAGTTGCTTCTCTGGGGAGGTTTCATCCGGCTGCTCCCATTCGGCTACCCCAATCGACGATAATGGATCGGAAACGGTCTCGTCCCGATGCAAGAGCGGAGACACGCTCGGCACCGAGCGAATCGAACCTTTAATAACATTCTTATCGATAATCATTCCGCTCCTCGGGTTTAACGAGCCTACTTGTTTCGCCTGCGTCAATCGATCCTCCAATAACCCAGAAATCAACTTCCCCGGCCACGGAACATCCGTCCGGCTACTTTGTGAATAAATTAAACGGCGCCGATACCGGCCGCCCGCAATCGATTATGCATCGGTTGCTCTTGTTCTTTTCGCGTTCAATTTGGTCGTAATAACGGCATCGGGTTGCCGAAGAAATAATGGAAAGCGAATCATCCGTCGGGCTCGGGCATCCGTGAAATGAATCGCATAATGGCTCGAGAAAAACACAAGAAATATCCATGGAAATTCAGGTTTTCGATATGCGCGCCGGAAAAAATTTCTTTAATCCTACGCGTCTGTTAGGTAGCGGATTCAATTAAAAATGCGGCATTCAAGCGTAATCCAACATTAAAAGCACAAATAAGTATCGTTTAGAATAAACGTAAATTGATTGTGGAATTGGAAATGGAAAAATTATTTCAACTCTGAATTTCCGATTCTCAAGAAATTTTCAATATTCAATCCACGATAATTTCTCTAAATAAAATAGTATGATTATACGTTTGGACTCATTTTAAAGCTCGAAGCCTCTACTTTCGCTGGAGGTTATTAATTTTTTTTTTAGGAAATTTCTACATGGTAAAGAAGGTGGAAAACTGAAGACACGTTTTCGGTCGAAAATACTAGGAATTGAATAGTCCGTGAAAGAATAGAAAAATTAAATTCTAAATAAAACTATAACAGAAGCTACTTGGCATGGAACGTGTTAAATAATATAATCGTTTATTCACCCTTTCGTTGTAGAATCGTAAAATACCGGTGTTTCACATTTCGGTGAAACGTTTCCCGATTCTAACTGCAGGATTGTCCGAATAAAAGCACAAATGTCATTCGCTCCACTATAGAGAGAGAGAGAGAGATTATGGCTTCTTTATCTATTTTCCCTCTCAAAAATACCTAACTGCAAAATTAGAAAGCATTCTAAATACCGCGATTAGGCTTGCCTTAGGCTACCGAAAAACTACTCCACTTAATATCTTGATAGGGGAGTCAAAACTGTCTTTGATTAAAGAGCGCGTTTTCCAGCTATGCTACTGTTTCATGGCCAAGATATTAACAAATCGAAACTCTCTCACCCTCAGGGCCATCAAAACTTATTATAATTTGTACAAAAGCAAAAGGACTTCAAGACAACGCAGATTGCTCTGTAGATGCCTCACGTCTGCTCTAGAGCCCAATGCATCCAACATTCGTGAAACTAATATCTATTGCCACGATTATAAAACTTTCATAACTTCAATCCCAATTGATACCGAACTGGGTACTGATATAAAAACTACAAATAGTGCTCAGAATATTCGTCAGGATGCATTTGGGATCAGTGACTGCTCCACTATTTACACGGATGGTAGTAAAATTTCTGGGGCCAATTGTGCTGGTTCGGCTTGTATTTGTCCTGAACTTAGCCTCGAAATAACTCGCTCCATTAACCCATCTGCATCTGTGTACACCGCAGAATCTGTTGCCCTAAATGATGCTTTTGATATTGCTCTGGAACATCAACATCTCAGTTTTCTCATATTCTCGGACTCTCTCAGCGCGCTCCAGGCCTTGGAAAGCACCCAAGTAGATATTAAAAATAATCCATACATCCTTGAAATCAAAAGAAAATACAATTTGCTGACCAATAATAATCATAACAGCTTCGTTAAATTGTTCTGGATTCCGTCGCGCATCGGAATTCAAGGCAATGAAAATGCGGACAGGGCAGCTAAGTCGACAACGTCAATGAATACTGTAAATATTCCTGCGGTTCCCTACACTGATCTATTTGAAAAGTTTAAAAAACAAGCCAAAGATCGTACTTTCGAAGTTATAAAAAACCAAGGTTTCTTTAAGGGTAAAAAATTCTTTCAAAAATTTTTTAATGAAAGCCCTATTCCCTGGTTCGTCCATTTAAAACTAGGGAGAAGTTTCATTGTTACAGTTAACAGAATGCGTTCCGATCACTATAACCTGGCTGCTTCACTAGCGCCAGTAGGCATTGTCAATGATAGCCAGTGCAAAAGCAATCGGGACTGCGAAACCCTCGATCATATAATATGGCAATGCGAATTGCATAATCCACAAAGACGCAAGCTAATGAAGGCCCTACTTAGTATGGGCCTTCAAGTACCTCTTAATGTAGACACTCATAGCGAAGCCAAATATTGAAGCTTGTCCTTAGTATTCATTCCTTTTCCAAAAATTGCAATCTACATATTTAGTATTAACGGACATTGTTATCGTATTCACTTGTATTATTATTGTATTCTTTTTGTTCTATCTCTGTATTCTATATTATTGCACCCACTTATATTAATCATGTAAAGCAGAATAAATCCAGAAAGGTTTCAAATGCTTAAAAATAAAAAAAGGCACAAAGGGGGAGGACTATTTGAAGAGTACGTTCAAATTCTTCGTGGACAGGTACGAACTCGATTGGAAGTTTCAGTCGGGGACGAGTCAGGGTCAGCGGAAGGCCTCTCCGATATGAACTTTCTCAGACGGCCGAGGGGAGGGGGGAGTTTGTATTTGCGAGGGAAGTTGCTCGTCAGCGGGACGAATGTTTCGGTACGTTCATCGGTGGAAAGTTCTTCGGGCGTTCTTGACGTCACGGATCGTTTCTGGGAACGGCTAACAAGCGGGTCGTGTCGTTAACAGAATAAAAACTGTCAGCGAGGATCGGCGGTACGGAACAGGGTCCGAAGGTTGCACGAATCGGAACGGGAACATCAGGAATAATAGCGGCGCGTACCTTTATCCGGAATTTCCAGGGCTTAAAAATACCGCATAAATTTTCTAGTCACGATGCAACCGTGGGGGAGAGGGCTTGTCGGTGGAGAAACTTTCTCTGCTGCTCAAACTTCCGCTCATAATTTTCTTCGGGGCCGTTGAATCCGGGCGATAAGTCCGGTGAAATAATTCACACGCCGTTTGGAACTGCGTTTTTATGCCTCCTAAACTGGATCCCCGCAGCCAGGCGGTTTATTGCGGAGTTGCGACGCGACGCGACTCGACGCGACGCCTAACAATCCGACCCATGGAGCTTTTCAGTTCGCGAAGTGACTAGGCCCGAGGATCTCTGCGAAGAGGATAGAGCCGCGGGATAAATTCCACGGGATCGATCCAGCGCAACCGGATGAAGTAGCTGGCTTTGACTTATTTCCCCTGTACTGGTTTCTTTCTCCCGCTGCCATTTTCTATCTGTCTCGCGCTGTTTCCCTCCCAAGACTCCGGGATTTTCCTGTGTATTTTTTCGACGGTAACGAGATCAGCGTTCGTTCCTACAGCAGACACCTATACGTATAGGGCTTCAACTAGAGCACGCGGGTTCCACCCTACCAGCAACATCCGCTCGTGGCAGTCCACTACGCTCGACTATGCGCCTCTCCCCGCAACCCTCCCGCTCTCTTTCGTGCTTCTTCTCCGGGATAATCTTGTTACCGGCGATAGCTACCCTCTTAATCCGTAGGAGCTTGTCTACGAACGAGTACCTAATCGTTCACCGAACCAACCCCGGCTATCTTTCACGCAGAAATCCAGAAAACCACCCCGTGCCGTACGTTTCATTACTGGGGCAAAGTTGCTTCATTAGCCAAGCTAATGATTTTGCTACGCCACCAATGGCGACCGGGGATTGTTGCTGGATTCTTTGATTACGAGAACGCCATACCCTCCGCCACGGAACCGGTCGGATCCTTTTCACCTCGATCCGTCTGCGCAACTTCGTTTCATTTCGAACAGAAAGTATTTAACATTGGGCTCTCGCGGAGCACTGAAATTTGACATTACTTTGGGAAAATTACGGGAATGCGCCTATCCAAATTTTTATCAATTTTTGTCATTATGTGGTACGATACAGGATGCTCAGCGTAATTTTTCAGGCACTTTCCCAAAAATCACCAGATCTCGATTTTCACCAAATTGCGAGTGTAGAAATTGTGGAAGTGTAGTTTTTTCTACAAAAAATCGAGGTCACGTTTATTTTTTAAAATGGCACCGTACAACTTTGCCCACGTAGAAATGCGAAAATATCTTAGAAAATAAGCTTCGGTAGAAGCTTCAAGCTTTAAAATGAGGCCAGGTGTGCTGCTTAAGTATAGGCAATTTTTCGAAAATTTAGTGCATGTTTAATTAATCCTGACATGATATTAAAGCGCAAGGATATAATCGAATTTCGTACCATTTTTGTTATACGCACTTTAATAGTGAAATTCGTTCCAAAAAGGCCAATAGTTATGAAAGGTTCCAGGAAATGTAATCTCAAAATAATGTGCAACAAAGTGTGTTAGTATAAACCAGACTTAAACTTGATATAATATAGCAGAATAATTTCGCAATTACGTGAAATAATGATAAAATAAAATAATATTTCCTGCAATGGCATTTCAGAAGTGCCCAGAATTGTTGTTCGCATTTATTCGCAAATGTGTTTGGTCAAATTTCACCAAACGCGGATAGAAGGTTGGACAAAATTCTGAACAGTGAAATACGGTAAAAGAAGATTGCGAGATTAATTTATCTTGTCAGCATTTCAGCAACGCTTGCTAGAAAAATGTTTAGCGTCCGATTCAAAGGTACAGGAAGATTCTCCGTGCCGGAAATTCTTTCCCCCATTCAAAGGAAATTCGAGGTGTTAGCACACTTCGCCTGGCCTTGTTTCCGTAATATCCCTGTTACTCCGTCCACCGGTGGAATAATTTCGCTGAAACCCCTCGCTGCTGCGTCCCTTCCACGGCCATCGCCAACAGCCGCTCAACTAAAAGTACAAGAAGAAACGCGCCGGGGAAAAGTTTCCACTATCACGAAATTTCCTCCTGCACGGCCACTTACTATAAACAAGCTCGAAGTAGGCACAAAGGTGCCGGAAAATATTCCCTCCTTTATTGTTCACTTCAGCCGCCGCGGATAAGAACGTTTCTGATTCGCAGAAGCGACAAGCTGAATTAAGTTTCCTCCGGAGTTTCGCCGAGGAACGTTCCGTTTGACTTCTCGCACTGCGCGTTAATAAATTTTTGAAAAATTCACATATCACCGCGGCGGATGACTTTTCCGAGACGAATTTGAAAATGTCAATTCACGTCGATTATATTTTCATCGTGGCGCGCCTGGCGATCCCTGAATCGGAGACGAAACTTTTCGAAACATAGAAAATTTGTTTCGAGGGTAATGAAAGGTCATGCGAAGGCACGGTCACGTTTTTTTCTATAAATACTTATAACAAAATGCCAAAGGAAATTCCAGTTGAGACGTTTGCACAAACTGTCCATGCCAATTTCGAGTTACAACCGGAGATCCTCTGGCCCATAAATCTCTTGCCGTCGAAATTCTACGAACATCGTATTCCCGATCAATCAACGTGATTAATCATCGGCCCTTAAACAACTTACCTCCTGTGGAAACGTGTCCACAAATTGAATTGCAATTCCATGCTGTAACCAGCTAGTGCCCGACCACGGTCCACCATGAAACGATAATTACGACAAACCGGGTCGCTTATGCGAACATGCACCTAGTCTTTTCATATGTTTCAACCGATATGCAACGAGCAGTCAGGACCGGAAGTGCAACAATTAGGAGCGGAATTAATTAACGCCGAAACGACCGAGAAATGAAAAGTCTTACAACTTCCCGTATTGATTTATGTAATATATCCGTGATCTGCTTATGACTTTTATAAGCTTCCTTCATAATCTTAGTATCGTATTAAGCTCTCCATTAAGCCATCTTATTTTTCCGTTGATTGGGAACTACTATATGCTACAATTAATTTGACGAACTAGATGCCGAATTTAAAAGTAAAGTTCTAAAATGAATTTTCATTTTATTTAATTTCAGAAGAATTAAATTGAATAGAATTGCTGTAAACTGATTAATTTATTGTATGATTTTTAATCCACAGCAAAAGCAGACTTGACGCAAAATCGTAGTTTCGTTGCAAGATAAAAATTACGTTTAATAACAGGGATTATTCTCCGACCGAGTATGAACTGTTGTTCCCATTGCACTTTATTCGGCACACAATTTCCTCTAGACGACAATGGCCAACGCAATTAATTAGCACTAAAGCCGGCGAGCAAGCAGAATTGTCCGTAACAACCATGCAAGAACATTTTTCGAGATTCCGCGTGACTTTTGTTACCGCGTACGTGCCCGAATAAATTCATTTATTTAATAACGTTCGGCGGGAGCACCTGTATGATTTCGGTAATTATGAAGCAAGAAGCGCAGGAATTGCTCGTTCTGACCCTTTAGTTTTAGCGTCAACAACGGAATGGCTAATTTCCTCGGTTTTCAGTTCTGTGGATTACGGAACGGCACGTTGAACAGTGTTCACTGTGTTGGTAAACATTGCTGCGTACGTCTCGTTGCCCATATATACATATATGTATGGCAGCAGCACATGATGTCTGGGAACGTGTGGAGAGGTGCTGCCATGTATTGGCAGCGATTGGTCCTCAATGCGTTGCTTGAGAACAGGATTAATTATACCGTTGGATGCCACAGAGGTCCTTCAATCAGAATTATTAGTTTTCACAAAGACGAACACTTGAAAATTAAATATTGAAGAAGTTGTTTCGAGAGTGTTTGCAATGTTAAAAAATTCGATGTTTCTTTCTAAAGAAATATTTCATTTCCAAATGCTTGTAGACATTTTTGTCAAAACTGACCATTTTCACTTAGGCCCTTCTCTCATATAATAGCGCAATTATTGTATAATACTTCGAAATAGGTATTCTCAAAAAATACGATGTCCCAAAAAAGGATATAAACATTTTAAACCTGAAAGTTAATCACTCGTTTGATCCCGGAAGGAATATCAAATGAGTGTTAAACTTGTCAGCTGTTAAGGTGTTTATAGATTTTTTAGGGGCACCCTGTATGTTTAATACTCATAATGATATCTCTAACGAATCCAATTTTTTTCAAAGGATTTTTTCAAATCAATACAGTGAATTCTCGATATATGTCAACAACACGGGTCTCCCCAGTGACATGTATCGTCCAGGAGACATACCCGAATCGTGTTATGGTTACACTCCTCGCATGAGCTCTCTGGCCCCTTACGGGGTATACCCCGCGTTATCACGCAGATCTTGGCGACATAGATAAAGAAATCACTGTAGTGATTTCATTATGATCATCAAAATGACTTTGGTCCGGTTAGATTGTCGATCTGTCAGATTATAGGGTGTACTTACAAATCGGAAAAGCCGGGGCAGAGTTCAGCGATTTACACACGAGATCGGAAGTGTTATTTCGTCTCTACTTTTTCCCTTTACGCCCCCATAACCCGCCCGTAATTACGATACGGCTTTCGACGTAACATCGTAAAGGTGGACCGGGTAAGTAACGGGTCTGTTCCACAACCCTACACCACCGACAAATATTGACGGTAAAACATGTTACGACACGGGCCTATAATACTCTCTGCGGATCGTACAATTAATGCGGCGGGATCGCCGCTTCGTACACGGGGACCCGAAATTAGGCAGGCGCCTGCCGTAATAGTGGGCGGAGCATTGTCCTCGCAGCTGAAATTAACGGAAAGTGTATAATGTAGTTTGATAGACGGTTCGTAGATGGGAATGTGTGTTTTTGTTGATTGTCTCCTCCATTCAGCCGGCGCTTTAGGCTAAAGCACCACATTACGAGCTAATTCAATAGCAAACATAAAGTAATAGTGAACAATGGAAATACTATGATTTTCTCTGCATTTTTAAAAATTATGCAAATCTTATGTGTGATTAAAAGATACTATGGGCACATGCAGCGCATTACCAGCTAATTCAATAGCAAACATAAAATAATAGTGAACAATGGAAATACTCTGATTTTCTCTGAATTTTTTAAAATTATGCAAAATGCGCGATTGAAAAATATAATGGACACATTAACAGATATGTAATTGCAATTATCATAGAATATTTTGAGAAAAATAACTTTCCCCACACTCTTCCATTCTCCGAACGTCATCAGTAGACGGCTGACCTTTATGCAAAATGAAAATTTTCTTAGTCAATTGCAACGAGCACTCACAATGTACAGTGATTTCTCGATATACATATGTCTACAACACTAATTCTGTTTTTGAATACTTTTTACACTCACTGCATGTAGAGAAATCACTGTATCTCCCTTCCTAATAGATTCGCTAACTGACCGGTATGTAAGCGTTTCACGTCTGAACCAGTATCGTTGAACGATACATTATAATAAGTAAACATAATCCATTCAGCTTGTAGAACGAACTGTACCGTACCGTAGCACGAATACGTTTATGACATAGTAGTTCATTTCCCGGGAACATCGGCGTTCCTACTTTTCCCGTGGCCGAATAAATTCTCCTCGGCAACCGACGCGACGGCGTTCGTCGTTTCATTATTTCCGGTGTGTTTGACTTTTCGATCGACCCCTGCAGTTTGCCAGTCTCGGGGAAACGATACGGCAGGATTATCGCGTTTGAGCGAGTCCGTGAATCATACGCCGGAACGTATTATCGTAATTCGATCGTTTCTCTCCTCCCTTCCCCGCTACAACCGCGATTGCATTGAGAAACCGCGTCGCAGTTGTCGCAAAAAGAATTGCCAATCGAGCTTCTTGCGACAGATCCGCGAATATATATACACATTTTCTCGCATTGTGTGAATTGGAGGACACGGCAAGACGCTACGGAAAAGCGGACGTCATTTTATTTCGGTCGGTGGCACGGTAGCGCATCGTGGCCGGAGACGAACACTATAACATGCGCATTGAAACGGTGGCGATCAAAATCCGAATAATATCGGAAAATACAGCTTTCCAATTAGAAACATATTCAAATGTTTTATCAAATATTTTGCAGAACGAAAAATGCAAACTGACATGTTTTACACGAATTCAGAAAGCAATAAATTGTTCTAAAACACGATATTGTTTGCGACATTATTTACTAGAAAATACCTCGTAATTCGTGAAAGTCTGTTGACCATGGCTGAGGACTTTTTAGTAGATCCTCAGCAACAAGTTGACACATCTGCGAAAATATTTAAAACATTTTTTCAGGAATGAATTTACCGTAGACCCCATAAAAAATATTGTACGATTTTTTTCAACTGTTTTAAGGACTCGTTGTAAAGGGAAGTTTCAGCTTTCGAATCTATAGTAGATTCAGTCGTGACAAAAATTTTTCCCAGGCAAATCTCTCAATATCTCAGACAAAAGAACGATGGATTGTGAAAAAAGCTTCAAGCTTTTCAGTTTCAAGCTTTAAAACGAGTCCAAGTTTATTATTGTACCAGTTCATTTAACGAAACTTCGACAATTTAAATATCGACAATTTTTCGAGAATCTGAGCTTCAGCGTTTCAATGCTTTCTTGATCCACTGCATGTTCCCCGTACCGTCGCACATCGATGATCCCCCTAGCGTCGCACATCTCCCTACCGTATTACGGCGCAGCCAACCGCGGAACAGCAGTCAGACGGCATCCAATCGAAGCGAAGCAGAAATAGCTGCCACTGTTCCTTGACACGGTGTGTTTTCCAAGCAAAGCGACGTTACGGAAGAAACGCCGTGCTTCCCTGGGCGCGAATTACAGCCGGCCGTGCGCCGCGCGGCGCATAATTGTTGGCCGCGAGCCGTCGGCAATATATCATAAACTATGTGAATTATTAGCGGAGAAACTCGACGGTAAATTAGCACGCAACACAGTTATCGTTTTATTGAATTATTCATGCCGAGGAACGATACCGGCCAGGCCGAAGTACTTTGCTCGCGCCCCCCTTTACGGGAACGCGACGTTTAATGCGCCGGCATCTTTAACAAATTTATCCGAGCGTGTAACTTCCATTAGCGCGGCTGTTCGCGCGGTCCGACGACTATCGCCGTTGGACCATTCGTGAAATAGACCGCTCAGAGTACGTCGGCTTAGCTATGAGACCTTTCGCCTCCTCATAGTGATCCAGGAGCTCCCAAAAAGTGGGTAAAAGTAGAAAAATAACGTAGGAAAATCTTACCATCGCGTTCATAAAATATTCGTTGGAAAAAGTTCTTGAAGTAGAATTTTATTTGAAGGATTCTCAATATAGTAAAAATTTAATTTATTTTTTCTCTTATCCGTAAGAATCAAATATTATTTCTGAAAATATTAATATACACGGCGAATAAAAGATAAGTGTATCTGAATCGATGGAGATTCGTAAAAATAAGACACAGTCCGAGATTTTCAGACATAATCCTTGACTGATTTTCAAGGTCAAATATTTATTTTCATTGCTTCGTATAGTAATCGCAACGAGGAACAAAAATCTTAAAGGAACCATAGATCGCGAATAAACGGCTCTCTTGGAGAACGACTTTGAAGTTTCGTAAAGTATTTTCTTTACTTTTCTACAGGGTGTCCAATAGGTAGAACCGATTAGGGGGAAATTCTAGAAACCAATCCGGCCATTTGTACGCCGATAGAGCAGCAGCTTGAAGAAAAGAAAAATTTGAAAAACTATACTGGACTGCTCCTAAACAATAATCTTTAATGTTCAAATTTATCAGCTCGCAATTATCATTTATTTGGAGTGTTCAAGCAGGAATTAGGCGAACATTGATTTCATAGCAACAAAGAGAAGAGCGCTTCGTGAACAATCTGCTTTTCGCCCAGCCCTCTATTTTCTACGACATCGGAATTAAATAATGAATATGCGAATTATTATTGTTAGATAGCGAAAACCTTTCGCTAGAGGCGATCCAGAAAAATAACATTTCGAATTTTAATCACTTTTTAGGAGCTTCTGTCCTCCTCGGAACTTATCATTTACTTACGTAACGAGCAGGACCTTGTCCTACGCGTCGGTCGATGGACCGGGGAAAGGGTTTGATGGACACTCGAGGACGGTTATCTCGATCGAAGACGGGACCCTTCGATCGGCCGCGATCGAATCTCGAGAAGATCGGAAGATGCCTAGGAAACGGGCACAGCAGCTCGCCAGAGGACGCTAAAATAAAAGAGCACTTTCCCTTAATGATTGGAAGGCCCGCCCATTAAAATCCTGCTTACTCGCCGAGTGCTCCGCCATTGTTCTAATTAGTCACGAATTCCTCGAGAGCCTCTCGTCGTCTCCCTGTTTTTCTCTCTTTTCTCCTTTTCCTTTCTTTTCTCCCCTTCTCTCCTTCCCCCCTCTTACTCTCTCTCCCTCTCTGGTCTTTTTTAATCTTCCGCCGCTCTCTCTGTCGTCTTTCCCGGCATCGGCAGACGAGAATATCCTGGCAATTATTTCTTTCTTCTTCGTCTAATAGCCCGGGGACCGAATAGCTAGGAATTAAAGGTATGATAATCCGACTGAACTTGAATAACTCTTGCCGGACCACTTGGATCCGGCCACCCTAAGTGGCTGAGAAGTTACTTTTCCCGTATCGGAGCGACGCGACGACCGGCGTCGATGGGAAAGTGACGCGAATCGACGACGAGTTTGCCGAACTATCGATCCGCGAGGAGTTCCGTCAGCGGCGCCGAGCCGAGCCGAGCCGAGCCGCGCGCTGCGAGCTTAAACATTTTCACCGTTGCAGTTCGACGGAATTCTTTCCCCTTTTCTCGTCGGGTGCGCGTTAAACGCGTCGACGTGATTCCCCGTCGACAATGCTATTACTCGTTGGAACAACGCGTTGCCGCACCTCGCTTCTTAAATTCCGCCCGGACAAGGGTTTCACGAGCTCTCTCTCTCTCTCTCTCTCTCTCTCTCGCCGTGTATTCTCCCGCCGGTGAATATCTCTATCATCCCGGTATCACTTTACGTCTTTATACTTTCAGCTCGATGGCGTTGCTTCCCCCTTCCGCGATATCCTGCTACGTCGTTAAACCCTCCTCGCAACTGGAACTTACGAGATCCGCCGGCTTACGATCCAACTGTTACGCGTAACAGGGACTAACCCGCCGCCTACCCGAGTATCTTTTAACAATTTTCCTAAATAGATTTACGCGTCGAACGCCGTGTCATACAGGCCAGCCATATTGAAAGTGATTGCTCGCTCGCTCCCGTCTATTTATAAGCCGATCGATATATTTACAAGTAAAATTCGACGTCTAAAGTCAGATTGAGGATTACGAGGATCGGCTTTCGTAGCCCAAAGTGATCTATACTAAACCTGTAATAGTACTCCTTCTTCGAAACGCTTTGTAGCATTCGCACTCTAAAATCGGATATTTTGTATGCAAAACGAAAAGCTAATTCAAGGCAATCCTTGGCAAATTCAAGGGTTGATCACTTGCTGTACCATCTTCTTTGCGGAATTAGTGTCACGTAAGGGAAAGGCAAATATTTATGTTTTTTGTTTCGCGGCTACGTTTACGTTAACACGTTAAGTGTCAAATATCAACCCCAGAGGTTCTTACAAAATCAGAGTAATTTAATTAATGAAACCACAACTAGAAATTTGAAATGTATTGTAGACGATGCTGTGTTAACCCTTTTGAATTCGAAAGACTCCATTAAAATTCAGCTTATGTGAATACCTTATAATAAAAATTAATGTCTCAACCGTGGCAGTTAACGTGAGAATATTGATTGAATAAAATTTTACTTCGTCTGAAAAGAAAGGCAAAAATAACGAGATTGAATTTATTTGGATTTTGTGCGGTTCGAAATATAATACGTGCTCTCCTAAATATATTTATTTAATCATTTCCCACGAAAGCATCTTTACAATTTCAGTAATTATAAAATAAAAATTCTGGAACTGTCGTTTTGATCGGCGGTGGTAGGTTTAGTGTTAAGGTCTTGAAAATATGATGAGGATTATCTCGCCTCGCGAGTCTCAATTGCCGAACGCGCGACCGCGGCGATGAAGGTGTTAAGAGCGACATTTATCGCGAGGAGAAACCGTCAAAAATTTCCAGTTTGCGCTCGGCAGACTTGCAAGACGCCCTAGTAAAACGGGGAAACGAATGGCCAACCCTAAACGTTAGGAGGTGCGCAGCCACACCTGCCGTGGAAGCAGGTTATTTACGTTTCGCGTTGAGAAGTTCTGATCCGTGAAACGCGCCGGCTGAAATATGACGGAAGTCTCGCGTCCGCGAGCCCCCGCCATTTTTTCGCGTTTCCTTCCTCGGTAGTTTCATATCAGCGAGCAGTCTCGTGGCAGCCCGTCGCGGCCCTAACCTTTTGTTCGTACGTGTCGCCGGGAACTTTGCGAATTTCCGCGACTGTCGAGCGTACGTTCGCCACGGCTCCGTGTCCGGGAGACATCTCGTTAGAGGGACCGTGTTAATTCTCAATACGCTTTTCTTCGCCCGGCTATTACACCGTGGTGTTGTTTTTCTCGCCACTCGAGCCTTCGCTCTTGCACAGGCCCCGACTTCCGCTTCCCCTAGACCGCGATCGTGGCAGCACGGTATTTTTTTAAGCGGGTCAACGCGCCGATCTTGTTCCCTATCTTGCAGCGGTCGCGCTACGTCTGTCGTCTTAATTAGTCCCCGGAACTTCTTTCTCTAATTTGTTTCGAAATGTTCTCTAACGATCTCCGAGGAACTTTCAGAATTACCGGTAGAGTTGCTCCGCCGAAGCGGGCGAACATGACAGAATTTTTTATGAACTCTGCTGTCGCTGTTGCGGGCTCCGCGGAATTCTTGAACGTCAAATTTCGGTGTGTTCGTTGCAGAGACTGTGGGGGCGATTAGGGGAAACACTACAATCTAGAAAATGTAACGAATCAATAATAAAATACTTATCACTCGAGCTCCGGCGTTTCTATATGAGACTTTTTTAAAATAAGAAATAAGTTTGTAATGCTAGTGAAAGAAGCAGGATATGAGGAGAAAAGTATTTCTAAGTCGACCTTTTAACATAACAAGCGGATGACAGATAGTAGAAAAAGATGAAATGAATAGAATCGGATAATATTAAATCAGAATTGAATAAAATTGTAATTTAAGTTTACACGAAAAAGGTAAAGAAATTATTATTACAGAATGTTGAAATTAAGTTCGGAAATATTTTGCGCTTGCGATATACTCGATTCAATCTTTAATTTAATCATTGAATCAAGTTTACCCGGTCAAATGTAATTACAGTTGTCACATTAATCCATCGAAATCGTAAAAATAGCCCACGCTCGATGTGTCAATTGTTCCGCCGGCTCAAGGTCAGCACCATAAAGGGCTCTCAAAGAAATACCAGATTCCGAGACAACTTCGGTCTCGATTGGAATTCTGTCCGGAAGTATATCCGCTATTACACGATTTATATCGATCCCACCTGTTTCCTTAACGCCCGGAAATTGCTCGATAAATTCGCGGGGAAATCTCGAGACACCGGGACACCTGAGATTCCTCGCGCGGGTGGCAATAAGTTATTCAAAAAAGGGGGAAAGACTTCCGGAGACGGGGCACGATTCCGTTTCCAATCACGCCGTCTGGTGATCCGTTAGAGCCGGAGAATCGAGCGTTGCTTTCGAATTAGTCGAATTCGCCGGAACGAGAGCGTCCGTCCGTGCTCTTCAACTATTTACCGGCTCTTAAATTCTTGTCCTCGCGGTGGCTGCCGGGATGGTCGGCGTTGATAGAAGTGGCGAAGCGGACCGGGTTAATCGAGAAGGAAAAACGTTTCCCCGTCGTCGGGACTGAAATATTGAAATATCACCGGGGCGGACCACGAGAACGTTGAACTACATTAATTCGAGCTAATTAATTACCGGCTGGCAGCGGCGCAGTTCTCTCCGGCTCTTAGTGCGCGCTGCTGTACTTATCGGAAGTAATTAATTGCCTCACCGGTAATATCAAGCCGCGATGTAACTATTCGCCCGGCGCGGCGGCCGGGCCGGGTCGTAGCCGGGCCATCGTATAAAATTTTCGATAATTAATTACCGGCACGTTAACATAACTGATTGTTATTTGCCTTACTCGCGGCACAGCGAGAGAGTCCACGGGCTAGGGGATCCCCCCGACACGTTCGCCGGGCTTCTCGCGACCCATTCAATTTCGGGAATTCGTTTTTAATTGCTCGGAACGACGTGCTCGGCTCCGGTTCGCGACAGCGGCGCGGGAATTCTTGCGGCAGTAAATTCGTCAGGCCGCGTTTCAGCTACGATTACATTTTTAATTACGCGTGGCCGTCCCCGTACCGCGCGGCGCCGCGTTACCGTCCGCGTTATAAGGAAATATGAGACATAAGTATTCCCGCTGCCACGACCGGCTAGCAGTAAATTATGGGGAGGAAAAAAAAAATAAGAGGAATGGAAGCGTACGAGAGCAGGTAGGGGTAACGCGGGCCAAGGGGGGAACGGTAAAAAGAAAGATCTCGGGATAAATTTACGAGGAACGCCGCAAGCTCGTAGACAAGTGGCGCGTCCACCTCGTAAAATCTATGCCCCCTCACCCCTTTCTCACCACTTCTCTGTCCGTTCACCAACCTCCCCTCCCCTCACTCTTTTTCCACTGTTCCCGTCACCCCGCCGAAGTTCTCTCTATTTTCGAGGTGCATAAAGTCCATGGACTAGCAGGGAAGCATTTACAACCCTTGGACTCGAAAGCCAAAGCCGGTCTGTGTGCACGTTGATTAACCCCCTTGTAATTCCACCCTCGTAGTTACGTTAACGCCGCGCTCCCATCGCCACTGTGCTTTTTCACCCTCGAACAGGCGCGTATGCAGCTGTATGCAGCGGGCCCACGATCCTACACGTGGGCTCGTGTTCCGCGTTCTGATCGTGTTAAACCGGCACGATTTTTTCCTCGTTTTCACCATCGCCACTCCTTTTGTACCTCTAACGCTCGGTCTTTCTCCGATTGAACGGCCACGATTTTTCACCCTTTCGACGCTCGCGTGCCAGCCCGAGCCGACCCGAGACCCCGAAACGAGTTCTCCGTGAAATTTTTCGCCCGGGACGAGCAAAGGATAACAGATGCGGCAGAAAATCTAAATAAATTGCATCCTGTTATTTTTATGAGGCTCGATAGGTTTAGTGTTAAGATTTTTTATTGCTTTATAACGTAAGATTACGTGGATTTGTGTTCCACACAATTTCTGATCATAATATGTGCACTAATTTGAAAGGACTTGAAAGGAATTTGATGAGGACACGTTTGACTGATTGTGCTCGTAGTTGAACTGAAAAAGTATGGCAAGTTATTATTCGTTCGTCAAAAATGTTAATGGCAGAGTCGTGCCAGGTCTTTAATAAGGACGAACGAGGCTAATTAGAACTATCGCCGAATTTTGACCGATGAGCACATAGTCATTCGGTTATCAGGTAGCACAGAGATGACCGTGGGAGTGAGAGATGAGGAAAAGTTGGAAATTGCGAGCAGCTTCGACGTTGCCTCGTGTCGCGTTCCCTTCAAGATAAAGGTACAGGGAACATCCTAAACTCTGGAAAGCCTCAGCCACATAGTCTGCAAGACAAAGATACCTTCAGCTAAGAAGGCTGTGTTAAACCGCATAATACTCACCTGGAAACCTCGAGAAAGATATTTAAACTCGATCATATCTCGCCCTTGCAGAAATGGCACAACGGGGGGAGGGGGGAGGGGGGAGGGGATATGTTTTTCGGAGAAGCGGGAAACTGTTTAAAAATATAATTGGTCGTTATTGAAAATGTATTTCTTCTTCGTTTGTATTTTTGAACCCTGGAAAATTGTTCGGGTCAGGACATAGTTAATAATAACACGCATTTGTAGGATACAGCACAGTGCCACGTAATTCAAGGACAGCGACATAACCTCCTTTCACCATA
Source organism: Halictus ligatus (assembly GCA_028454255.1). Taxonomy (NCBI): domain Eukaryota; kingdom Metazoa; phylum Arthropoda; class Insecta; order Hymenoptera; family Halictidae; genus Halictus; species Halictus ligatus. Next base: position 16,027,808 of record CM052131.1, read on the forward strand.
TCAATTATGAAGACAAATTAACGAGATTTTCATAGCGATAACTCGAAAATTGCGTTTATAAAGTTGTGTGGCTTCTGACGCGATATGTTTTCAAAGCGCGTCGATCTGTTTGTTAATACCAACGTAACTAATGGACTACTAAAATTATCCGGAAGCTGAATGTTTAGATAATGCTTTTAATCAAAATGAATTGCACTCTACCAAATTGTTAGATATGACTAGACTGCGGATTTTATGCATTTACGACCAAATGGAGTAATTGGCAGCTATAATTTAATTGTGAACTAATTTAGCCAAGCGCAAAGAGTACCATGAAAATAAACGCTTATGGTTTCACGATAGAGAGCGCCGCAGTCTAAAACAAAAAATTCACGAAGATTCTTAATCAGTATGGTTGTCGTCATTTCCTTTACCAAAAGAAATAATTGAAAGTCAGCAAAACGGTGAATGCTCAAAGTGTACATTTCGAAATTTCATATACTTTGTTGGTAATTCTTTTATGAAAAAGCTATGATAAATTCAATGCAAAAATATAACTTTGGCACCGGCGATAGCGAGTACGATGTAGAACAGCTCGCTAAAATTTAAAAGCAATCGGCCATTCAATTTTTAATATTTTATCCACGCCAGGTGAAAAAAAGTACATTTCGAGAAAAACGCGATTCAAGTTTTGTACAAAACTCTTATCGTCATCACTTTCTGATTGCAATGAATTTCGGCGTAAAACTTTGTAAAAGTATTTTCGAGGTCCTACACTTTTAAGAACTGAAATTTTAAAATAAATTTTTTTGCCCATTTACACGAGACAGCTTAAATAAAAGTCAAGGAAATCCAAATATCGTCGTCGAAGGATTAATGGCGTGCTAAGGGGACAGGAAAACAACCCTTGCGAGTCCGCGCGATCCCGTCGCAAATTCCAGGCCAGTCTATTAATTAACGAGTACGCTGCATCGCATTTGCATATCGCTCATATTTTATTTATGACCGCGAACAACCGACCCCTCCGTTCCCCCCTGCCCCCACTCTTCTCGCGCCCCCATCCAGCCTGCCGGCTCTCACGATACACCGTAATTAAAGGAGCGCGCATAATTCTCCATAATGTGCGAAGTTCGTTTTTCTCGGCTTCGGGGCTGGGGTGCAGGGGTGCGAGCAACGTTAAGAGAGACTTACGCGCCCGGTACTCGGAACACGTTGCAGGCCATAGGATACGCGTGCACACTGATTACCGGGGAGGTATTTATGCATTCCGGCGTGATTAGTATCATGATGCAATTTATGAACGCGCGACGGCAGAAACGACCGCGAGAAGTGCAACCCCGGGACTCGGATAATTTGCGGAACGATACATGGTCGTTCGACGAGTCTTCGCGCTTTAAAGGCTGATGAGGGAAATCACGCGTTTCGCGCCGACCACTTCCCCCTTTTGATTTATCTTTTTCAGCAACCCTGGCCAACGTTTCAGCCGCGAATTAATTAAGCCGGTTCTGTGGACGACAAAATTGATTTTTTTTCCCCAAAGATTTTTAACCATTGCTCGCCATGTGCATTTCGACAATGCTCTGTATTATCGGAAGTACAGCAAGAACAGTGCCGACAACTGTCAAACGGAATCTAATGTCCACGCAGATATTAATTGTTTTTGCGACTGCACTAGGTTTACGGAGCACTAATAGTAATTTACATTCCTTTATAGACATATAAAGAATGTGTCTGTCCAAGTTTTCAGCCATTTTTTAAATAATGTATACCTAGAGAAATAAATTTGTTGAGTAATTCCACGTAGATAGATCTTCGCAATCTCAATAACCAAATTAAAATTATTTTAACAAATTGGAAATATAAATTGGAAATTAAATTAAAAATGTTGGAACCGTCATTTTGACGGGTCCCGTGAACCTAGTGTTAAGGCAGCACCATACTTGACAATATTCGAGTAACAATAATCGAGTGTTAAGACATCCTTAACCTCAAACCTAGTGAAAAGGCAACACCATGCTTGGCAATATTCGAATATAAATTGGAAATTAAATTAAAAATGTTGGAACCGTCATTTTGACGGGTTCCGTAAACCTAGTGTTAAGGCAGCACAATGCTTGACAATATTCGAGTAACAATAATCGAATGTTAAGGCATCCTTAACCTGAAACCCATTGTTAAGGCAACACCATGCTGGACAATATTCGAGTAACAATGATCGAGTAGCATTTATCGTCCCAACGATTTCAAATTTATCCCTATATTTTAAGAACTAACCATCCGACCTCGTGCAATAAATTTGAAAACACTCGTCGAGTATAAAAGCACTGTCCAGCCATAATGTGCCCACTTCAAGGTACAGATTGGAGCTGTTGTTTCTCCGTCGAAAATTTTTGTTTTCCTACGCAAGATGGGTCGCCTTGCGCCGGTAATTTCGCGGAGGCCTGCGAATAAGAAAAGGAGAACAGCATGTTCTACACGTGAAACGTTTTTGGGGGAGGGGTGTTTATCGACGGCCGCAGGCCCGCAAGGAACATGAACGCCGCATAACCGTCGATCGATCGGAACGGAAAGCCGTTTCGTGACTGGCCGCGGGAAACGCTGTGCTTTCGTTGCCTCTTATTGGCCGGCTGGCGGACAGCCAGCAAATCTTCTCCGCAATTTCTTCCCGGGACCGAACCGAAGACACAAAAGTCCGTAAGTCAATTATAAGGTGGGAAAGGGTGGGAGGAGGAAGGGGCTCGCAATAACGCGAGAACGATATAAAAGGGCCTGCAGCTTTCTCGGTGTATATAGCTATTGAAGTCAGTCCTCGGCTGCTCTGAAAGCAATGGGAGCTATTGTCTTCGACGCGACCTTTCTCGTGGAATTTCAGCGAGTAGACAGCTTTATGAAACCTTGGGAGACGATGCTGAACGAACTTCGATGGCTTTATGCTCGATTCTCGTTATGCGCCTCTGCCGCATTTACACGCCGCGCGAACCGTTTTCTTACGACAATTCAGTGCACCCGGCAAATTTTTCGGCACAGCTATTTCCGTCGCCCATTGTCTCGAAAATCCCCTCGGTACACGGATTTCGACTGTTAGATCCGTGAACTGAATTTGTACCGCCTATTCGCGTCGTTTAGCCATAATGAAATATCGTTTTCTTCATAGTTATTATGTGTACCATCTGTCAAAAACATATATGTAATCGATGCAGAAGAAAATTGAGCATTGATCAAAGTTGAATGAAAAGCGAAACATAAAAATCCTAAATTGAAATGATTGGAGAATTATTATGAAGTGAAAGGCGATTTAACTCGACCATACTCATAAATCTAAGATGTTACGTTGATTTATAGACTGGACGGATTTGTAATAAATTGAACAGGTACAAATTTGAACAATTTAGAAATAGCTACATATTATTTTCAACTGATCAAAATTATTGAGTTGAGGAAGAATTTCAGGATGCCGACCAATTATTTTTTTGATCCATTGAAACTGTTAAACAAAGACAGACCCTTCCATTTAGTTTCTAGGTCTTGCAATTGACGCAGAAAATTATTTCGCATAAAGATCCGCACTTTCGCCCCTTGTCCCTTACTTCCTAGAATTCGAACGCAGCTGTGAAAAATATTAGGCAATAATAGTCGATAAATAACAGTTAATATTCTAAATAAGGAGGGTAATAAGTACAATAATAGTTAATATTCTAAATAAGGAGAGTAATAAGTACAATAATAGTTAATATTCTAAATAATCAACATATTACGACAAGAATGTATTTAACACTGTCGGGACGTTGCACGTTAAAGATCCGCAGTCGACATATTTCATCGAGGAGGTCCCCATATTTCTCCGGATCCGTGAAAGTCTCGGAAGAGTAAGCGTAATAATCCAATATAAAGAACAAACGAGCAAAGTACATAAAAATGATGGAGCCTCGTCCCTATTGGTTTCGACCTAGTAAAAGCTTCCAGTGGAATATCAGAAAGCTGTTCTTGGCCCGGCGCGAGAATCGCCTCGGAGCCCGAGGCGTTCGAGAAACGGGACTGGCGATCCGCCAGCGATACGTTTCGACGCTTTCCAGGAACGTTCGAACTGGTCGAAAAGCCTTGGCGCCTATTAAAGGCAAAAGGCAACGGCGGTGGATCAATTAAAAACCGCGGAGGGGCGGGTTTCGCGGTGAAACGAAAGGAAACTGCCAGAGAAACGGACCCGGCGTGAAAAACCATCTGAAACGGTTTCGTGCCGGAGGGAACTAAACTACCGGCGGCTAATATCGCGAGAAATACTGTTATTGCGGATAATATTTCTCGAAAACTTACAACGGAAAATCTCCTTATGCTTGCTCTCTCTCTTACACGCACACACTCTTTGCGCAACCCCCTAACCTCCGTGAGTAACCACGATGAAAGGATTGCATCGCACCTCGTTTCACCTGTAACTCGTGCTTCTTGTTTCACAATGGGAGCACACAATGCCTTAGTAAATTAAACAGCACGAAACGCGCGTAAACCGAGTAAATTTCTCTTCAGCAATTTGGGATGGTTTTGATACCGGGAGAACATTTTCGTACAATATGAGGACTTTATAGACCGCCGCGCCGCGCAGAACCTCTCGCAATTAGGTGTATAATCGGGAGAATAATCTTTCCGCGCGCAAACACCGGATACTAGAATTGCGCAGAACGTCAATTGTCTTCACGACTGTGCAAAGAATTTTACAGACCAAAATTCAGGAAAAGTATATGTTAACAACATGCGATACAAATCTCGTGCATTTTTTAACTTGTCGATTTTTATTTAAATCGATGTCGACATCAGCAACATTCACCACTACCGACTCTTCCAAGTTGTCTCACTTTATCGCCGAGCTTTCCGCTTGGTCAATTAATACCGCGGAGAATGCCGTTATTGCTGCTAACATTTCTCCTTACAACTGGTTCCGCTAGCCGAAAGGATTCCAAAGCGATATCTGTTCTCGTTCTGTCCATTTCTCACGTAATTTACGCCATCCTTTCTTGCGAAGCTTGACCGCGAATTTCATGCTGCCGAGGGAACATGCTAACAGCGGACAGAATATTTCTCTGGTAACTTATTAATAGCGAATTATTGCCCCGCGAGCGAAACTTTATACGACGTTTGCGGAGACTGTTGGAGATAGAGCGTGTTCTACGTAGGATCAGTATAATGTTTATACTCAAGACAGATGCGAAAAGCTTACATGATGATTAACACTTTCTTGTGATACCAAGAGACGATTACTAATCCATCAACATAACTTCTTTATTTTTCATTATTTTTTATCGGACTTTTATCAATACACTCGTGGCATTTTTCTAATCAAAGTGATACCAAACATGATATAATTTCGACGATATTTACATGTGTAATGGGCGATGAAAATTTCGGACGCAAAGTTCAACAGCGTACGGGAGAGATTGAATTGACATGCATCGTGTAGGACAGGTATATTTACACTTCTCGGCGATCGGGGTCTCTAGAGCTTCGCTGTCCTTTTCGACGTTCGGCGTAAATCAAAGAAAGGGACAATATACAGTGTTGCTTATAGAAGTTGCTTATAGAAATTGTAGGGTTTAAAAAACTGCATAATATGGTATAAGTGATATTCTTCCAAATGGAGGAGCAGTGAGGATATAGAGGGTACATTTCTAGTTATTATACGTGCTTAGAGGGTCTAGTTATTATACGAGCTCTGTCCACTTGAAAATCTTGGTTAGTTCAAACAATACGAGAAAATGTTACTTACAGAAATTTTAGGGTTTACGCAACTACATAATATGATATAAATGACATTCTGTTGCAATTGCAGGCGTAGAAAAGATATAGAGGTCACCTTTGTTTTTTTAAATGGAATGTCCAATTTAATGCTCGATTCATACCTCTATACCTTCTCCACACCTCCACTTGAAAAAATATAATTTATACCTTATTATGTAGTTCTTAAACCCTACAACTTCTGTAAGTAACATTTTCTCGTATTGTTTGAAATAACCAAGATATTCAAGTGGACAGAGTATTTCTACACTGTATTTCCTGGACGATACATGTCGCTGTCAAGACGCATGTTGACATATATCAAGGAAACACTGTATCGAGCGCGCCTTAACAAGCGGGGTCACGGAATTATGAATGTCAGCACCGGAGCCACAGCGTTCCAAAGATATCGGGCTTCTTTGTTCCATTAAATTTTCGACCGCGACGTAGACCGTAAAGTAAACTCGGCAAACAACAGTCAAATAAGCCGGGCGGGGTGTTTCAATTTTCGCCGTTAGCCGACTACACGGTTTCTCGTTCGCTTAATCGAGAAGTTTCTTTCGCAAGGAGGCTTCCAGCCTCCAAGTTTGGCAACACGACGCGCCGGCGAACTCAAGCCGCGATAAACTGTACAGCTTACAACAAATGCGCGTTCCGTGGGAAGCACTTAAAATCGACAGCGAGGCGTACATTTCATGTCGGGACGAGTTACAATCCACTGAGCCAGATACGATGCGACGTTTCGCGATATTTTCGAAAACCTACAGCGGCTCGCGCGATTGTTCGAAACGTGCTCTAAACCAAAACGACCTTTCCAAAGCGGGACAAACGACTTCAGCGTTTCTGCGATGCTGAAGGGATTGCTTTAATAGGTGACGATTTATGAATAGTTTTAAAACATTGTATGTGGTCGGAATTGCTAATATACGTTCCGCAAAATTTCATCGATATTAGTAATGTTGCTGCAAGCTGCGAACAGTTCACAATGGTAAAAATTACAGTTCTTTATAGATATTAAAAACAATTTTTCATAACGGTTAAAAATGGTGAAAATTACAGTTCCTCGTAACGATTAATAATGATGGAAATTACGGTTCTGTGAAATTTTCAGTCTGTCACATTTCACCAATTTTAACCATTTGTAGTTCATATTACCGACACGAATCTGCACACATACGATCTACAAGGCGCAGCTTTTTTGTAATATTTGAGATAATAGCAATATTCTTTGTAATATTATTTTTAATATTCCGAAATATTTTCTGAAACCAACCATCATTCTCAGGCTCGATCGCTAAAGTTCTTTTTACAAGGAGGAAACATTGTCCTGCGATGTTCACATAGGCTGGCGAGGCACCATCTTGCGGTTGAAAATGTAACAAAACTTCGATTATAGACAGTTCAACAAATTTAAAGCATACTACGTTTACGATTTTCATGAGCAGTTTATACTTCCAGGTTTCCAAAGAAAAATAATTTAATAGTTCCTAGGGGATCCTGAAAAATATTTTATCCGCGCGTAACAATTACCAGCGCAAGAAGTTACGCACACGCGTGAAAGCAAGACGCATCGGGGCACTCTTTGGAAAACCGGGGATCGAATTGCTCGAACCCATCGAATATCGGTTTTTCCTCGGGTAACCATAGAGTCGAACTTTTAATACGCGACGAAGCGTCGTCGAAGCATCGTATACGAGATAATCAGAGTCGTCTCGTTCCCGCGGCGTAATCCGGGGGTAATTTCTTACTCCTGCGCGGCGCGGACGCCGTACGGTTTCGCTATAATCCTGTAATCCACCGGCTCCGGAGTCTATTACACTCTCTTTACATAATCTATACGATCGGGGATTAGTTTGTTCGTGTCAGTATCGGTGTACACCCCTCTTTCGCCGCCCCCTGCCTCTCGGACACCGCGTAAAGTGCATTATTGGAAGGTTTACGACCGATTTCGAGGTGGTCGAAGTTCGTCCTCGCACGGTCGCGGCAGGAATTATTTCGCAGAATTGATCTGGGCCACGTATGGTTCGCCGAGGAACATCCCTCGGAGAGATCGTCTTACGCGGGTACGTAGATCGTCCGGGCGAGGCTGAAAGTCAGTAAAACCGAGCGTGTCGTAAACGTAATGCCGCGGGAAAACTTGGTATCCCGTAGTTAAAAGGATTAGTCGAGAGATGCTATTGCGACCGGCCACTGTGAGATGCCGGTCGACGACGATTCCTGGTAAAAATTTCACCAGGAACCGGTGCAATATCGGTTTTACGGTTCCACGGTAAAACCGAAAGATGCTTCTAAGCCCCCTCGTACCGAGCGTACGTGCTGCTCGATGGGCGTAAAGGGGTTAAGGCACGTGAGAAACCAGACGGGACCGGGGTCAAAAACACCTGGTTTCCCTCGGGAATATCGTCTCGCTCGTTTCATCAAGTACGTTGGTCTGTGATGAAAGGATTACATGGACGAGGTGTATCGGCGACGGTAAATTTTATAGCAATATATTTCGGGCCCCGGTAGTTGTTCCGATCGTTCCTGAAAATTCTCCGGATAGAATCTTGAAAGCCGGCGAATAACCTGTATACTTTTATCACGCGGGAAACTGCTGCGGAAAATTGTTCAATGCTGAAATATTTAACGACTATTAACCCTGGCAGATAATACTCGATCGGAATCGCAAATGTGATTATTTTACGAATTATTTCAGCGTACATTCAATACGGGAAACAGTACTGGATGTACGCTTACTGCCACAAGTTAAGAGGCATAACTACAATTTGAAAATTACATTTTTATATACAGTGTGGTTGACTGCAGGTGGGAGGAAATTTAACGGGTAGTTCTTCAATATGAGACGAAAATGAAAAATAAAGAAATTGCAATCTCGGCTTCAGTTTTTAGTTATCGACAATTTAAAATCCGCCTAAAATGCGACAACCCGATCAACAGAGAATTATTGGCTACAGTGTGTGACGTCAGAGCCTAACCATTGGCCGCGAGCGAGGACCGATGACGTATAAGCAACGTACACCTCTGTTAGTCGGGTTGTCGCATTTTACGCGGATTTTTAATTGTTAATAACTAGACTGCGGAAAATCTTTATGCAAAATAAAAGTCATTCATTGCAAGACACAGGAACGAAATAAAATTTCTTTCTTCCTTCAATTAATTTATTAAGCTAAAACCAATCACTGGTGCTTTTATATCTTTTTAATAAGTCCAGTGCTTTAAATTGTGATACATGCATAAAATCCATTTTTGTCATACATGCATAAAATCCTGTTTACTGGAACAGTAAACACCCTGTATACTGGATGGAATAAAAAATAATATAAAGAGAAAATAACGTTCTATAGATAAACATTCCAGCTTTTTTCAATTATGAATTTATGGATAATTACAATTGTAGAAACTTGTTTGATGCTGAAGGGATGATAGTAAAAAATGGAAATTGAAGAGAAATTCGTTTATTCTAACGCTATAAGACGTAAAATTGTATAATTTTTAACGAAGTATCCAGCTGAGCGAACAAACACCGAACGAGACGATTTATTACAATAATACCTTACACAACAGGACTCTGTTGATTTTTCTACTCAACTTTTGATCCATTTATCTGTACGTTTGTACATGAGAGATATTGTAGACAATAAGAGAATAAAGTGTAAAATAGTTGAGATTTCTATATTTGCATTATAAATAGAAATGGTTGCAATACAGTTTTTCTTATGTACGCGAAGTTCTTCAACTTTAATGGCTTCCAAAAAATTAACCTAAATATGTTTTTTCATCTGCTTTAAGAGTTGTTTTGATCCCTTCCGTGTTTGCCTCTTGTTAAATGCAAATGGTGCCTGGACTTTTCCGAATCCCGCTTGAAATATTTTCCTTTGCATATCATTATTCTTGGACGCAACAACTGCAGTTCTTTTTACGAAAACGCTGTTGTTTCACGGTTGAAAAGCACTGAAATTACAAAAAAATGTATTATATCTTTCTGTATTTATTATACATTGCGTTTCAAACACTACCAAATTAACATTATTGGTGTTACGAAAAAAAAAACTATGACATAAATGCAACATGTCTGACCACAGCTAGGGCAATACTACTTAAGAACTAGTGTTTCCGAATTAGTATCATGTCTATCCTGCTGATCAGTACGACATGCTTCTAGAGAAAAGTTGTTTTGTTAGAAATGAGCGAAACATACAGTACAATGAAAATAATTATTAAGAACGAACAAATTTTGACGAACCCTTTTGCAAAAACATTTTATGGTGAGGGGACTGATTAATCGATGTCCTCTGTGAGTATAAAAATCCTTTATAAAAATATAAGACTGTTTCTAGATATTAATGAATTTTTCACATGAGATAATTTCAAAATGTTCGTGTTATAATCTCAAATTTCAAGATCCTAAATGTGTCTACAGTTATAAATGAATAGTATCGCTCTCAGGAAGTGTTGCTCCCCTTACGTTGTAAATGCACCCTGTCTGACTACAGGTCGGATAGCACCACTTAATAACGAAGGCTTGTAAATTAGGATCGTGTTTATCCTGTTGATCACTAGGACACCGTTGCGGGGTGAAGTTGCGATATTAGAAACGCGCGAAACATTGTCTGCCACGTCAAAGCGAAGCTCGTCGGACTAGAGACAGGTCATTACTACTTCGGAACGGGAACGGTAAACTCCGACGCGTGTTCAGCGTCCAGATCCGTGAAATACACTGTCTGTGCGTAAAATACGAACGAAAGTGACGCAGACGCGTACGGGCAAGGGTGCACGGTTAATACGTCTGTCATTTAAGGGAATTATAACGCGAGAAGGCAGCGAGCGAGACAGCTGGGAGACGCGGCGAGCGTGGGAGCTTAATACGAGCAAAGTACTACGGGGGTTTCGGTACACGAAAAGTTAAAGGCAAGTTGATTTATGGGGCGTGGGGGTCTTAGGTGAAAAACGGCGATCGAAAGTACGGGCGGAAACATCCGCGCTGGCTTTACCGTCCGTACAAAATGGCTCGGTCTCATGCCGCTTAAGTACATGTGCCAACACGATCCGCCGCGAGTCGAACACGATTCGAAAATGGAGGGCCGTGACCACGAAACACGATAAAGCCTCCAGATCAGGTTGCAGGCACGAAGCCTTTCCACCGTCCTCCGTCTCGCTCGTTGTTCCAGTTCGAAATGAAACCGGGAATTAAAATCACAACAGCGTCTCGTCACAATTAGCTGCTTCCATTCGCGAGAACCGAAGTGTGCCAAACAGCACACTAAGTCAATTTTTAGAGCCTCAGATGCTTGCACAAATTATCGTGTTTACATGAATTTTTAAATTACATTCCAGCCACACTGAATATTTCTTTATGGAACGCAGTTGTTCTTTATAGCGTTTTTCAAATATTCAAACAGTTTGATCGTAATATACAGGGTTTCCCGGGTTTTAATGGACAAACTTCGGGAGCATATCCTACAAGTGGAAATAAGACAAAAATGTTATTTGAAGTTTGCCCAGAAACGCTTCATTACAGAGTTATAAACAAATAAAGTTAGAATTGATGACGGCCGTCGGTGCGTCGTCGCTGTCCTAAGGCTGACCGAACATCATGATATTCATTCCTACTTCTAAATGAACCCAAATTGCCTAATTGCCGATGAGTATTAATAAATAGGGATGAGGTACTCTTCTTCTTGGAAATCTGCGTTCGTACTCTCGTACAGCAGCTCGGGAATTTCCGTCACAAAATCCGTAGATAAAACGAATATCAGCGTATTCTTCATTTGAAGACACTCCAGACATTTTCACCGCGTATTCTTGATCTTAATTGGTCGTTAACACTAAAAGCAAATCATATCAAAATAGTAAACATGACATGAATAGATAAATAAGATAAACACGTTCGACCTTTCAATGTTCAGTAAAGTAAAATCTGTCGTCATCAATTCTAACTCTATTTGCTTATAACTTTATAATACAGTGTTTCTGAGCAAACTTCAAATAACATTTTTTTCTTATCTCCACTTGTAGGATATGCTCCCGAAGTTTGTCCATGAAAACCCGGGACACCCTGTATATACGGGGTGTGGCCGGATGGGTGGTACAACCGGGCAGGATTCTACATATAAAACTAAGTCGAGAAAGGAATAACATTCTTTCGTTTGCCTCGTTTTCGAGAAACTTGAGTTTAAAGATCCCGTCTGTTTCGAAGTAGAATTGGTTGGCCATGGTCAGACGCGTCAGACGAGGCGTCGAACGAAAAATTGTTATTCGTTTTTTCCGACTTACTTTTACATGAAGAATCATCCCCTGCCCGGTTGTGCCACCTGTCCGGCCACACCGTGTACACAGAGAAATAGATCTTTGAATAATTTTCCATGAGTGCAATTTTCCTGTCTTAAAAATGATCTATTGAAAAATTTGCAATCCGTCATTTTGAGTTAAACCATTTTTAAATGTAGGAGGGTGGAGCTGAATGTAGACCAGGACTCAGGCTGATTATGATTTACGAATCGTAGTTAATCAGTACCACTTATATCACTGGTAGTATCTTTTTTTTCTCCAAGGTACATAGTTGAAGATACATTTTTTCAGCACATCTCAATCAATGCCTTTTATTCTTGATATTATAACATCTTTCCATGTTTTTTCTTGCGCAACTAACATTATACAAATAAAAGCAGCAACGCAAATCTGGCGAGCCCAATCGCAAAACTGACGATGACTTCCTCGAAAACAGTGCCGCAGCATCTCGGCCGAAGCGGCCGTGGTTCTGACGAAAAGTTTTCCGCCTCGTCGAAATTTCGCTGGTTTACGAAAATACGAGTCTCCTAAATCCTCGTATTTCCCAGGATCCTCCGCGTTCCGGCCGCGATTCCCCGCGGAGAATCTTCGACACAGTTTCTAAACGAATTCCCAAAAGTTGGCGGGACTCGTTGCCCGAGATCGGGCCTCGAATTACCAAAGAGAGCCCAGCCAGCCGAGAGGGATCGAGCAGCTAGCTAGCACGCTTGGGAAAAAATGATAACCAAACTTGGGTTATTACCGCGGCACTGAGTTTAATCTAAATGCGAATCTAACGAGGATCTCTTCTTGCTACGCTGGGGGTTCGTCTCAAGTCCTCGCAATTTTACTTTTCGTACGGGAATGGGTTGGGGCTCACTATTTTCCTGCGAGACGTGCTCCGACTCGCGCCCGTTGTTAAAACGTGTATAATCATTTCTGATAATTACGTGACCCTTCGAACTTTGCCGACCGTCGTTAAATTGGATGAATTTTCCAAACTTCCACATGGTCCGCCGGCTGGACCTGGAACTGGTTGCAGAAACACTGTATGGTGGGTTCGAAAAATATTAGTATGTTCCCGGGACATCGTTCGAGAACTTTTTTAATGGGTTTTATTTCAAACATTATTCATTTGTAACATTTAAGGTACGAATAGTTATGGAAAATAAGAATTAGATAAAAATTTTATCAATTACTAGAAATAGAAAAATCATAACAATTTATTTCCTCTCTTAGTAATTTGAATGTGTCCAAAATAATGTAGCGATAAATTCTTTTGATATTTTTATTCTGTCGTATTTCGCCTACATATTATTGTAATAAATTCCGCTGTCTAATAATGACTGCGCAAAAGGTACTATATTGTGATTTTTCGCTTCTTACATAAATAAATCAATGTATTTCAATTTTATTTGTACCTACCCTTAATTATTACATGTTACTGTGTTTTCTTCGTTTACTAGTTCTGAGTAAAAAGAAATGTATGAACGATCGCAGAGAGGTTCCGAATAACATGTTCATTAAAATCAATTCGACACAGTAAACTTTGCCTCTATATCCTGAAAACATTTTTCTACCTGCCCCGACGCAAATAACCTAAAAGATTTTCAACAACGTGGCGACTCAAATAATCTCTCTCTCTCTCTCTCTCTCTCTCTCTCTCTCTCTCTCTCTCTCTCTTTCGCAAAAAAAGTATCAGTTAAAAACTTTCAATCGATCAGGATAGATTCGCCAGAGTAAATTCATTCGGACAAGAGGCAAACTCGACCGGGTCGAACACAAAATGCATTGAGATTTCACGTACTCAATATTTACTCCCTCTGCGCAAACACAGCACCGCGTGCAAATATGCAAAATCGTGCCCAATATATCACACCTGCGCGATACCTTGGCCATTATTTGCTCAGCGGCCGCAAAAAGCATATATCATTTTCATAAGCGGTCGAATCGATCCTTTTTCACCGGAATCGTCGTTATACACGATGGACCTGGAGTTCCTAAAAAGTGGACCAAAAATCAAGATTTTATTAGACACTTCTGGAACCTAGAGGTTTTCTGAAATTATATAGCAAATATTTAGGGGGTCCTAAGTATTTCGTGCATTTAATATTAGCTCACGATAAACATGAATTAAAAATACACGGTTCCAAAAACTGGAAGTGACCCTCATATGCCCTCTACTCCTCCACCTGCAGAAAGACCATTAACGTGGTGTTACATCCCCCTCAAAACTTGTGTCATGCATATATAACTTTTGCTTGAAACAGTTTTGGACATCATTAATAATTTCAGAGATATTCGTGTGGTTCACTTCAAATGGGACACTCTGTATACTAATAACAACAGAATAGAATTCCATTTCGGTTTAAACCTCCTGTGGACAACCGGCTACTCACTTTCAATTTCTTTTTCAAAGTTTTTCAAATTAGAATACTTCAATACGAACTCCAGAATTTTTTGGGATTCTTTAAACCTGGAACAGAAAAAAATAATCTCCATCCAGTGTCCATAATCTCAATCCAGAAAGCTTAATAGTTCTTCTGAAAAAAATTCCTAAAAATTGGTAAAAAAAGCGGCCTTCGAAACCAGAATGACCGCTTAATTTTCTACTATTTTTTTTTTTTTTTACTATTTTGGAGAGCTCCTAGCTCACTGTGCTGTGGAATCGAGAGGGTGGCGATCTTTTACCGAATAACCTCTAATTGTAGCTCGCATTTTATCGTCCGAGGTAACCCCGGGATAGTTATTCTCCCGAGCGTAGTCTCCGGGTGAAATAGCTACAGCGTAAATTATTCACGGACGGCCATAAAGTCACGGCAAGGAAAAACCCAAGACGGGAAACGTCCGTGTAATTTTCCCGGTTACCGTCCCGTGTCTTCCCGAGCCATTTCCCCGCGACTCGAACGCGAACCGGTACGAGGAGGGACGCGCGCGCGATCTTCGATCCGTCACCGTTCACTATAGCAGGCCGTCGTTAATTATTTTGCGTACGGCGGGCCGTCCTTGAAATATCGATTCGCATCCCGCCGGCACTTCGAACGGTTTCAAGATGGCGGGTGACGGACGAAGCAGGCCAGAAGACGCGCGGCCAAATTGGATTATCTCATTCCCGGAATCAAGCATACCCTTTTCTCTCGTTTTTCTGCAGCCATCCCCCCTCTCCGCTCAAAGACATTTACCCTGCGGCGAATTAATCTGCGTAGTTTGCTCTAACAACGTTTCGATGTACCTCGTCGCAGGCCATGAAAAATTGCGAGTTATTCGCCTATTGCTCGCCTGGATGGAAGTTCGCAAGATTAAATAATTCGTGGGAACTTCGAATTTTTTACGGTTCGTTTCAGAGCTCCGCGAGTTTTTATTGCGTCCTAGTCACCCCTTATAATTTGTTTACAAGCCAACCAAGTTACCGCATCATCAAAGAATTTATCATAAAGTAAACTGCGGAGTTTCAAACAGTAGAGAAATGAACATAATTTGAGAACGTGTTATTTTCAACTCGAGAATATTATTAAATAAACAAAGACATTCGTACGTTACTCCCGTGTCCTGCAGTCTAATCGCGTGAGATATAAATTCTGTGTTAAATATTCGTAACAGAAAAGCACTATTTTATTGCTACCAGAAAATAATACCTCGCATGTTTCTATTGTTATTTTTGTCATAAAATATAAAATAATATTGTACATGCTAGTATTTTTATTTAGTCTTTGGTTCATTTAGCACGAGTTTGACATGGACTGGGCATGTTATACATATTAGCAACAACAAAGTGCTAGCAACAACATGTAACTAGACTGCTGATCTTTATGCAAAATAAAAAATATTTGCATTGATTGCAAGATCCGGGAGCGAAATAAAAATTTCTTTCTTTTTTTTTTATTATTTTATTAAGCTGAAGCCAATACGTCAGTGCCCTTAAATCTTTTTAATATGTCCACTGCTTTAAATTGTGCTCACCTATTTTTATCATAAGTGCATAAAATCCGCATTCTATTAATAACATAACATATTTAGTAGATTCTGTTCGAAATCTTCACGAGTCTGACACGATGTTACAGTACAAGGGGCTAACGCGACGTACCGTGGATATTCCTTTGAGTGCGCACGGTTTTGATCCTCCGAGAGCAAAGAAATTTACAAAATGAACACACGCATATCTGCAATACTCATCAGAATTATAAAAATCCGACAGTTTTATAAGCCCGCTGAATATGAAACTTTTTACACGTATTCATTTCGTGCGTCTCTTTACACACTTGGAGGATCAAAACTACTAAAAGGGTTTACAGGTTGGTCCACGCAAAACAAATCACGCAATCATGTTCTCTCATGGTAATGGAATGAAAAATATCGCACAGCGTTACATTCTCTTAAAAGTACATGTGCAGCGTAACATAGTTTGTATTATATATTTATACATTTAATATATGACGCGAAACGAAAAAATAAGAAAAATTGTAAATCGGACCAGAATTTCGGGCAAGATGGAGGATGTTGCAACGAACGAAGTTCGGTTGAAGATCGGCCATTTACTGGGGAGTGCGATCGGCGAGAATCTACTGTAATACGAAGTGTGATATCGAGTGAATTCGATTAAAAACGAACGACAGAAAATATTGTATTATCAATATATTAGGGCTACCCATAAGTAATGAATTATTTGCAAAGAATTTGTTTTGCCCTTAGTTCTGCCCCGATCGTTGAAGAGGAAACACGAATTCTTTTACAGTTTTCGGTAAAGCAGCCTGTGTTCGAAATATTCTAAAAAATCTAATTTTCTTTTACAACTCTGTAATAAAATGGCGGCATCCGTACCTTCCGAGCATCATATTCGTCATTGCATAATTTTTAATGCAACGGTAACAACAAAGAAAATTTGCGATGTTTATGGAGATGTATTGAAGGTCAACAAGTGTCAAAGTTGGTTCAGCAGGTTTGCTGCTGCTGATTATTATCTCTCGGACAGATCTCGAAGTGGACATTAGTCCACAGAAAAGGTGTAACACTGCAAACTGACAATGCCCGGCCCCATACAGCGAAACTCACTCAGGAAAAAATCAAAGAATTGCAAAGGGAAATTTTACCGCAATCCCCATACTAACCGGATATTGCTCTCTGTGACTATCATCTTTTCAGATCTCAGGAGCTTTATTTAAGAAATAAGACATTTACTTCTGTAGAAGATGTAAGGAGGCACCTTGAGTCATATTTTGCTTTACGAACCCTGGATTTCTCAGAGAGGGATTGAAAATTTGCAGGAAAGATGGAAAACTGTTCCTGATAATGATGGAGGTTATATAATAAATTAAGAAATAAAAACTTGAATTTACTACAAAGTTTGTTGTAGATTTCAAAATAATTGGGTACTTATGGGCCCCCTAATACTTGACACGAGTGAGTGTGTTCCAGTGTTCATTTCCCCCGGCTATGCGTGCAGAACGAATAAACGGCGTAGCCATCACGGTAAAACCCGCGGCCCATAAAGAAGATCTAATCGAATTATAAAGAAACGCACCGCCCTTAGTATGACTTCAACGTCCTAGATGAGTCCACTTTAGTGGTTCTTAACACACTGGCAACCTTTACGGACCGGTACTTGGAGCCGCGTTTCCCTGGTGCCCTCGGGATGCCGGTTTTAACACGCAGTAAAGCGTCGCCCTTCCGGCCACTGGGCGACGATGTACACCATTTTTAAGCACACTTTCGCCGCCATAAAGACGTCGTAGGAGACAATGGGCGGGAGGCTGGTCGTCCCTGCCCACGCAGTTGAACATTATTTTCCACGAGTGCGTGGCCGACCGTGCTCGTAACGAACGCGCCTGACATATCGAGAAAATATAATAAACGGGAGGGCGCTATTCTTACGGCGTGTGGAACACACTCGGAAAGACGGCTCATCAGCTCTTCCTTGACCCGTCGCAAAGCCGAACGGTCGTTGTCTGTCAGCCAGTACGGTTGCATCGAGCGATCTTAATTCGCTGTCAAGCTTCAGGCTCGCGGATCGGAATTATCTGTCACGCGGAACCCACGCGAAACACGGCCGCGAGAGACAGAGAAAGGTGGAGAATGGAGAGGAAGAGAGGAAGAGAGAGAGAGAGAGAGAGAGAGAGAGGGAGAGAGTCGTTCAGATCGATAGCTCTCTGGCCGACGGTGCCGCTACGGATGGCTTTGTGCCAGACACGGTCGCGGTTGTTTTGTTGCAGTTTTTAACGCTGCTTTCGCGCACCACACTGGCCACGACCTTTTTCCTGGACCCACCCCCGTGCCCATCGTGGACCGTCCGGTCCTTTGAGCAATGTGTGCGAACGGCCGGGACTATTTTTACGGGTCTGCCCCTGAATCGAACGGTTGACGAAGCACCTGTCGTCCTCACGAAGAAACCAGTTTTGTCAGAGCCCTTCCATTGAATTCCCCGCCACCCCGAAATTCCTTCCCCAAGGGCCCCGGCCGGAACGCCGCGCCGCACGATCTGGTCCGATGGACAGAAAGATATTTTCGGTGTCTCTTCCATTGACCGATTGCCTCCCGCCATTTCCCCGACGCGACGGCCATCCTCTTATATCACCGAATCGAGAAATAAACCTCGTTTAGCGTATGGTGATCGGTGTTACGTTTCCAGATGGGGGTTGGAGTGCGATTGGGAATGTAATAAATGCAGGTGTGGCGAACGGTTTTTGTCGGTAGAATGTAAGCAGCACAATATAGGCTTCTTTCTGTCGGAAGCGTGTTAATCCCTTATTGTATTATTTTCCTCACAGTTACAATAATTAGAACTTAAAATGAAGTTCGAAACTAATATGAGCTTGGAACAATACTCTAAAGATTTGACAGATGCTACGGTATTTCAATCACTGCATTCAGAGATTCTAAATAGTGACCCAACAGCAATTAATATATACACGAATGGCTCTAAAACAAAAAATGGTACCGGATGTTCCGTAGTAAACCCGACTGTAACAAATTTTTATCGACTAAATAACATCTGCTCAGTTTTCGGTAGCGAGATCCTAGCTCTATCTAAAGCACTAGAAGCAATAAAAAAGTCCACTGGGTATAGATTCACAATTTTTACAGACTCAAAGAGTGCTACTATGGCCATTGAAGATTTTGATACAACTAACGAATACATACAGGAAATACAAGAAAGTTATAACTCGGCGGTTGAAACCGGCAAATCTATTACTCTTTGCTGGATTCCATCGCATATGGGTATACAAGGTAATGAGAACGCTGATAGAGCATCCAAATTAGCAGCATGCAACACAAAGATGAAACAAATCACCCATTATAAATAAAATCTTTAGGAAACAGGTATTTGACAAAATTAAAAGGAACTATATACAAAAATATCATAATGAAGGAGTGGATTTTGAGTGGCACAAATATGTATAATATATTGTAAGAAAATGTACTGTGTTGCTAATGACCTTTGATGTTGAAGCAACATTAAACAAATAAATGAAATTAGAACTTATTTCTTCTGAGCAGTTTCTTCCCGCTAAAGAACCACTGTTTGGTTTGTTTTCGAGTTACTGTACTATGTAACAGTGAAATAAATTTTTTTATCTTTACCCTTGGAGTTGCTAAATTTTTTATAACGTATACATGTTAGAGTCGTTTCTTTTGAATAACTCTGTGAGGTGATAATCAAATTGCAGTTGATGCAAAATTAAAATTTTGCTACCTCGGTTCCAACAAACTGGAATAAAATAGAAATTCCATTTCCTGACACGTCTAATGGGTTGAAAATAATGTGACATTTTCAAATTCTTCTAATATTTATACGCTTTCTTACTCTGCTTCCTACTCGTTTCTATTCTAAACGAATGCAATCCACCGTCTAGGGGTAACTTTGTTCTAAGAGAGATCCAAAACAGATTACATTTAAATATTGTATTTCAAGTTACGTATAGTCTGTCTTCACATAGCATTTTTGATAATATTAATATTTACCAATTCTCTGCTAGAACAAACAAATATAAAAAAGTTGCAGAGCCAATTTGTCATGGTGACATACAACATATGACAATGCGTATGAATTATTTCATTTTATTTTATGTTTCATAGAATAGACCTATAAGTAAGCAGCACTCTGGATTTTACTGTTTAGAATTGTGTGCAGTAAAGTTAATCTTTTACAACCTGATTTATTTCTTCCTGTGCAGCGTTTCCAACAAAAAACTGGATTGAAGCTTATTACGAGACTCTAGACTTTACATAAAATAAAATCTCCACGCGTAATTCACAAAGCTCAAAGTTCAGCAGAAGTCTCGCTTTATTATTGACTTTAATGCGGAAATATCAAATTGCAATTACTATTCAATTGAATTGCGCTGTGTTCTTCTCAGATTCGAGTTAGTAACTAGGAGAAAAGTAATTTTGTAAGGATAATTTAATGACTAACAAATTAAATATGTAATCGAACAAATTGGGAATTGGATGGTCGAAGATATAATTATAATAATATATGGAAATTAATATGTGTAGTAATATGTGTTTATTATTAATATGTGTTCATTTTTAATCTTAACTTATCTCATTAAATCGTTACTCCGAAGGAACATGAAAATTCCTGAAGAAAGTCACGCTTTAAATATTTCATCGTTGGAAGAAATGATATTTCAAGTATAAACATGAAGGAGAGGCAACTTTTCATGGAGTATCACCTGGCGATTCCATTGTTTAGGGAAATCGTAACCAGCCCCATCAAAAATGCAATGGTGCTTAACTTGTTTTGGTGCGCGGCGGCGAAATGATAATGAAGCGAAGTTCCGCTAAAATAAAACGAACGTTCCATGAATTTTCTTCCTGAATTTTACATACCTAATTTGTCTTCGCGATTCCAACCACATTTCATGGGGCAGTCTGCGCAGTTTAAAAGCTCTCTTAGTCTGTTAGTCGCGTGTCACTGCGGGAGGCGAATAAATCGTGTGCTGGAACGAATTCCCCGGAAGTGTCCTCGGGAAAAGAGAGCCTTTTACTCTTCATTAAATCGCCCGCTAACGCATCAGCAAATAGCAATCGGGAAAAGTAGCCGGCCCGGATAAAAAGAAACTAAGAGGAACGAGGGAAGGACGACGGAAAAATACCTGACGGTCATATCCGGAATGGAGTTCACGGATCGCGTTACCACTTATTCATATTCATTGGGTGTCTCTGCTTTACACGATCCATAAACCACCGACGGTGGCTTTAACTGTCGCGCTGTGTTGCTGTATATGTATATGTATGCTAGCGGCGCGGGCCGCGTGTGTTTCAGTGAAAATGGTCAGCGCGTGGTCAGACGCTGTCGCTGTTCGCTAACGGCGAAGCTGTTTTGACGGGAACCGCTGCGAAACGTTCATCGGTTGCGGTGCTGTAAGGCCAACTGAATCGTTCGTTGTCACCTCCGTGAATCCCGTTGTTAAGTCGCTGACAAAGGACTTTCTCTGTTTTCATCGGATAGCTCGCAGTCCAGTCCGTTTCAAGAATGCCAGTCCGGTTCCAATGATCATGATGGTCTCTGGGAGATCCCGTGCGCCATTTATCTAGAATTCATAGCGATGCAAGAGACACACGAACTGTTGCTCTCTCTACAATACACTTTGTTGCTCGTTCGTAATCAATACCTGAAAGAAAATTCTATCCTTATTGACAATTTAATAAGAGATTTTATTTTCCCCGCGATACTCTCACAGAAAGAATACGATATCAAAGGGTGGGAAGATTGTCAAAGCGAATATTCAATGATCTTATCAAACCTGCCGTCGTATCGTATCAGTTATACATCTGTATAATTATTAAGATCGGTTTCCTCTAGAGAAAATTTACTACACGCTTCGGTCATATTTGTCAGAAATATATTACTCATGCTTCTCTCGAAACTACGTTCCGGAATATAAGCTTCTATTTATCGACTACGTATTATAATTCCTTCAAGTGTTATCACGTTTACAATTTATATATTTTCGGAGAATAGCACGGGTGCGAAATAATTTACTAGACTGCGGATAAACAGAAGGCAAATAGAAATACGTTTCTTCCTATAATAATTTTATGAAATTAAAAATAATGGATTGATATATTTAAGTACTTTCAATCTCTCTAATGCTTTGTGGTTCGTGTACTGATTTTCGCAACAAATGCATAAAATACGCAGTCAATAATTACTATTGTATTTATTGATGCAATTATCGACTTTCTAATTCAAGGGTTCTTAACGAAATTGTTACATTTTGCTAAAAAAAAAAAAAAAACAATGAGTTTTCTAGGATGAACAGTTATTTGTGTTAGTTTTATTTATTTCTATTTATGATACTATCTACAAGTAGACGTTTCATAAATTTATATCGAACCATCAAACTCCAAAGAACACTTCACTAAACACGTATTGTCCAACGAATAATCGCGGACACTTGATGTCTACAACGCCACGCGGTGGAATCGCCACGACGCGAATCACCGGAAATAAAATGAAAAGAAACGAAGAATTCAATCACGGTTTGGCAGTTTCAATTACCCGCGCAAGGATCCGGGAATCAAAATTGCCACAAAAGAAACCCATCACAAAAGAATCGGCCGGCTATCATTCGTCCAGTTTCAATTTTTTCGAAAAATAAACGAAAGCTCGTCATCGACAGGCGCCTGTTCCATCAAATTGCAGTTACCCGGTTCGACCCGGTGAACCCGACTCCCTCGCCAACGGAGGAAAAAAAAAGGAGAGAAAAAAATGATAAATCGCCAAAGAATCGGCGACGTCGGTTCTCTACGTAAATCATCGATAGACGACCCTGTCACGCGACAGAGTCAAAGAGGGTCGAACCGTCGTCGTCGAATATCGATCGCAATTATCCGATAATAATACGCATGCACCGCGCGCAATTTTCCACGGGACCTCGCGTTCGATAAGGGGGTGATAAGGAGGAACGTGCACGCGTCGCCTCGTTTCTAATCGGACGAACGGCTGCACCGGTCCACGTCGCGTCGGCGTCGGTTCGACGGAATCACGTCGCTTAGATAGCACGACGCGAAAGCGGTCGATGACGATGTCTGAGCTAAATTGATGACAAGAACGAGTATGTCAGTGCATATTCGTCAGATATCACCCTAACAGATTACCGTTTATTGCGATCGATGGCGTTTCTCTACAGTTTTCATGAAGATTAAAATTCCTTTAGGCATGTCAAACTCGAAGTCAGTAAAAATCGTCACTTTCGTTGACATTAACTCTTTAACTATTTACTTCCGAGGGTACGTCCATGAGACGTTTATGGCTTAACATAACACGTGAAATCAACTACAAAAGTTTCAACTTTGTATTAGAGGGACCCATAAACAATCAATTATCTTTAAATCTAAAACAAACTTTATAGTAAATTCAAATTTTAATTATATAATTATATAATCTCTATCATCATCAAGGACAGTTTGCCAACTTTCCCGCAAATTTTCAATCCCTCTCTTATACAAATCCAGAGTTCGTGAAGCAAAATGTGACTCAAGGTGTCTCCTTACATCTTCTACAGAAGCGAATGTATTATTTCTTAAATAATGCTCCAGAGATCTGTAAAGATGATAGTCAGAGGGAGGAATATCCGGAGAGTACGGGGGGTGCGGAAAACTTGCCATTGCAATTCTTTAATTTTTTCCTGAGTGAGTTTCGCTCTACGGGGCCGGGCATTGTCAATTTGCAGTGTTACACCTTTTCTGTGGACTAAAGATGCCTCCTTTTTCAATAGTTCTGAATACGGCCGTTGTAATTGCTGACAATACAACGCAGCAGTAACTGTTTCTCCAGATTTCAACAACTCAAAGTGAATTATGCCACGACAGTCCCACCAAATGCACAGTAACACCTTTCTAAGCGATGAGCTAGGTTTAGGGGTTGATATTGTGGTTTGATTTGCAGAAAGCTATTGCTTGGAACGCTTTATGTCACCATAAAGAATCCATTTTTCATCTGCGATAACGATTCTGCTAAGAAATGGATCTCTACGAAATCTGGATAGCAATGAAGTGCAAATTGATCGACGAATATTCTTGTAGGTTTCAGATAATTGATGCGGTACCCAGATTCCTTGCCCATGTGCCTTTCCCATTTCGCGTAGGTGCCTTTGTATAGTTATAGGACCATGTGGACCCAAGGCTTCTCGATAATTCTTGTATACTTAATTTTGGATCAGCTCCACTAGAGATTTTAAGGTGTAATTATCAAATTCAATTGGTCGTCTACTTCGAGGCCTGTCTGAGAGATCATAATCACCTGCAGAAAAAACCTTCTGAACCAACTTTGACACTTGTTGACCTTCAATACATCTCCATAAACATCGCAAATTTTCTTTGTTGTTACTGTTGCATTAAATCCTTCATGAAAATGAAAAAGTATGTAATGACGAATATGATGCTCGGAAGGTACGGATGCCGCCATTTTATTACAGGGTTGTAAAAGAAATTGTACTTTTTAGAATATTTCGAACACAGGTTGGTTTACCGAAAACTGTAAAAGAATACGTGTTTCCTCTTAAACGATCAGTACAGAACTAAAGGCCAAACAAATTTTTTGCGAAGAAGTGATTACTTATGGGCACCCCTAATAGATTGAAATATCCCCTATAAGGGTAGTTTTGTAATGACAGTTTCTCATTCCGGCGAATAAGTAATATCAGAATTAGATTGCCACCCCAAAACCCCTTGAAACCGTTCTGTTCGTAATTAATAATTAATAGTTAGCAGAAACATGAATTTTGAAGGGCTATGTTGGACCCCGTCGATTCGACGGAATCGGGAAGCCAGATAACACGCCGCGGAAGCGGTCGATGTCGACGTCGACGTCGACGTCGTCGCCGGCTGGGGGTGGCATGGCGCGGCTAATAGTATTTAAGGGTTGCGTGCGGCGCCGCAGGTGAATGGTGCCAGGATGTCTAAGCGCCAACGGGACGAGCGTTTCCAAGGTATGCGTCATTCTGATGGCCGCGCCGCTCGAGGAAAAAATAGCTACAAGCTTCCTTCCACGAACTTTGTTATGGCACAGATCACGATCGAGATGATTATCTCCGTAGGCCCTTGTTCGCTATAGCAACCCACGCTCCTTGATAAATTCAACGGCTGTTCTAGACTAACGCACCGTATCTTGGATTTACATTGAAATTCTTTTTACTGTGAAATCGTAAAGTGTTTTATTGTTTAGCTTATTGTAAACGCTGAGCGTGTCCATGCAACTAAAAACGGTATTAGGCTCCGCGGTGATGCTATAAATAAGAATTTTTTCTTTTCGTTTGCTATGATGGACAATACATAAGAGATGAAATATAAAAGAGAATAGTATACGTAATAGAGACATACATGAAAAGAATGCATAAAATAAATGCATAAAATCCGTACTCTAATGATGATTTATTAACGGATAAACGATTCCCTTGGACCTCTACGCTCCTCAAATATCTACTTGAACGCACGAATCCCATTTTACGCGTTCGTGGTTCCTGTGCAATTAGCTTGATAAAAAGATCATTGTCCCGTTTCACAATTCAAGGGATTTTATTATACGGTAGACAGCGTTCATGTCGACAGCGATACTCTGTGTATATATCTGGTGACAAAGAGTATCCGCTGAAGAGCATTCGTTTCTGCTGCTCCGAGTTTCCTCATGTTTTCTACTTTTCTTTGATGTTTGCCGCTTCAAACAAAAACAAGCGACGATATTTGTTGTCGGCAACGGAAACACGAGAATACCATGTTGGCGGACACGCTGGCGTCGGTTACATACGAGTGATACAATTCTTTGATCAGGTGTAAAAATTAACTTTATACAGGATGTTCGACTACAAGTGGGAGAAAAAAGGGCTGATTCTCCATGACAATATAAGACAAAAATGTAGAGTAAACAAATTGCGATTTCGGCTTCATTTTGTAATTATTACCTATTAAAAATCCGCCTGAAATGCGGCAACCCGGCCAACAGAGGTGTACGTTGTGTACGTCATAGTATGTGACGTCAGAGACTAACCATTGGCGCGAGCGAGAGGCCCTTTTGATATGGGACCGTCGCGCGCCTTTATGACGTATAAGCAACCTCAGTTGGTCGGGTTGCCGCATTTTAGGCGAATTTTTAGTAGGTAGGAAGTCGCAGATTTTGTATTCTTCATTTTCGTCTGATATTGTCTCGGAGAACCACCCAGTTTCCCCCACCTGTAGTCGAACACCCCGTGTAGTGACACATTCGAATAAGATAAATTGAGATATTTAGGTTGCAGAAAGATTAACATAGTACTACAGAACTATCCCCACTACCACTCGCAATATCCCTTGAGAGGCCTCTAGAACTTCGCTGTCCTTTTCTACATTCAGCAGTGGATCAAAGAATCTAGGCGATAATTGTGCCTGATCAGACCCATGCTTTGGACAATTATCGAGTAGACACTCTAATCGTAATGGTCCGGTTGTACACCTCGGGTGTAGCGAAGGCTCGCTCGCGAGGAGGAACGAAAAGGGCAATTGCCTTCGAACGACGCTATTCGAGGCTAGCTCGACGAAAACGAATGGAAGGGGAAGGGGCTGGAGGAAAAAAAAGCGGAAGCTCTTGTTCTCCGATTTTCCCCCTATTATCGCTGCCCGTTGTACTGTGACATCCCTCGTCGATCATTGCCGATCGAGTGCGTCCGCGATTGACTGCTGCACCAGCGACGCACGATTGTCCTCATTATTTAAATGGAACTTTTGTTTGCGCACCCTTGTCAGTCATTCCGTGTGTCCGTACGTTTTCGAATGGCAGAGCGCTCGGCAACGAGAGTCGAAACACTCCTCGTTGCACCCTGTTGCACGAGATTTGTTGCTCGCCGAGGTTCTTGTACTACGCGCACGACACGCGCCACATAGCCATTTTTAAACACTCACACGCTCCTTGGCTTTCGCCGCTATAAATTCTCCACGCCATAATCGATACTGTGCATTCTTGCGCGACGTTTGTCGGTGTTCTTCAGTGTTCAGTCGACTGGCTAACGACGGCATAACAGAATTTTATTTATTTATTTATTTGGTTCCTTAAGGTACAGGCACCCTTCGCAAGTACGCCTAGCAAGGTTAGGTATGGTCTGTCGAAATTAATGGTAGTCGAATGGCGTGTCACCGTAGACCACCAGAGGTCTAAAATTGGATCGTACCACGCCATCTCTACAAGTATTGCTCGCTAAACTTTCGCTAGAAGAATTTCATCAATATTGTCTATTAATACGTATCGCTTGTTTTCCTATAAAAATGTAAAACAATATAGTAAACCGATAAAATAATCATACTTGTAAACTTGTTGTTTCCGACAGTGTAGGTTCACAGTGGCATCCATAGGTTTACTATGAAATCCACCAAATTGTGACTCGATTGAGTGCGCTTGTACCGAATAGAATTTCGAACTTAATATTATCGAAAATGCTCCTTGATTAGTTGTACTACCAGTTACAAGAAACCCTGTACAAGAGAATGTTCAACCAGAAATCGAAATACAGTGATTTCTCCATATATGTCGTCCAGACCTAGATGATAAATGTCGCGGAGTTATCCCCACTACTGCGGAAGATCGAGAGGCCTCGGTCGCCGAGGAGTGCAAACATAACACGGCTTGGGTATGTCTCCTGGACGATATACGATATTGGCAAAACCCGTGGTGTTGACATATATCGAGAATTCGCTGTAAGCAGTTATCTTTCGTTTTTAAAACAATTTTTCTCGAACTAGTACGTTCCCAAAATACGAGTACGGAATGTTGAAAATATTCCGAAATATTCCGAATACGGAATGTGCCTTCTATTTAACCTTCCTTCTAACCTTGTATATGATATGACATGTTACAAAAAAATATAATTTCATTTAGTTAATTACCGAACACAAAAAAATTATGTACGCCATTCCTTTGGTTGCAGAAAACATTGTTACTTTTCGCCCTTTCGTTTCTTGTCTAATATATATTATTTGCAAGAAAAGCGTCGGCTGCTAATACCATGAACACTCTGTACAGAGGAAGGTTAACCCATTTGCATCATGAGCGTATATTTATGCTCAATTTTCCTGGTCACTATCACCGAAGCGTATATAAATACGTTTAAGTTATTTTTTCTTATAATGCTGAAATATGAAGTTCTTCTACTTGTAGCCATTTTTGTACGTAGATATAATTTAAAATGAAAGTTTGATGATAAAGGCCTTCTTTTCATATTTCTTTATGATGCAAATGGGTTAAGCAGAACCTCTAAAAAAATTCCACAACTTTTACGATTCTCGTGTAAAGCAATTCCTCCACGGTAATTGTCGCATGCGACACGATGTAAAACGTTAACCGAATCCCTGACGAGACTTCGCTGGACCCAATTGCTCGAAGAAGCAATGACCCACGATCAAAGATCCTCGGTCAGGACGGACGTCCACGAGGGTACGTCGACGGGGGTGGCGGAGTAAAGGATGCTCGCCGTCAGACACCATTACCTGGCAAAATCTTGACCTTTTCGGAAGGGGTCGGCGCATTTTCGGGTCGTCGTAAAACTTAACGACCGCTTTTGAAATTGCTCCGGCCTTTTTTCCCCCGTAACGAGACACGGTGCTTGATTCTTCGCACCCCATTCTCTACGGTACGCCGTGCGAGGGACATTTAAGACCGTAACTCCATTGTTATAGCGGGAAAGGGAAGCCGCGGGGGGATGGAGGGGACGTCGAGGCCAGCTTCGACAGCCGTGTCGAGCGTAATCGCAAGACCGGGTTCGAATAAACGTTGAATTCCGCGGAAGGGTGACCGCGGGGGTGCCGGAATCACTTTATTTCCCCGGCCCGCGGAGAACCTTATCGCGGTGGACCGTGAACGGAAAGAATGGAACACACCGCCACGGGCCGAAAGTATTCCGCTACTATTATCTTGGATTATGTACCGTGAAATATGACAGCTCGCGGGGAACCGCCTTCTATTCATTGCTCTCTGCGGAACCTCAATATACATGCCGGTAAGGGTAGTAACGTCGGCCTCCCCAGTTTGATATTTCTCCATAAAATCTGATTCATAGCTTAAACTGCTTTCAATTTTTACATGGAACCTACGTAAATTAAGGTTGTCGGTGACGAAAAGCAAAAGAAAGTCGATTCAACGGGTTCGCTGCCGTGCCACCCGTACAGGGTGTTAACACGAAATTCTGTATTTATTTCGCACAACAAATTTTTGTATCTTAGCACCGTGACGAGAAAAAATATAAAAGTTTCTTTTCAAAGAGTACAGGGAGTAACGATACTACAATAGAAAAGCTCACACTTCTTAGATCCTAATGTAATTTGCTTTACGTCACAGTGAAAAAGTAGTGTATTGTATAATGTTAGAAAGTCAGAAAAAGTACAAAAACAAGTTTGTGTATGTTAGCACCATGACGAGAAAATAATTTAAAAATTTCTTTTCAAAGAATTCAGTGAATAACAATACTAGAATAGAAAAGCTTACACCTTGTAGATCATAATGTAATTTTCTTTGCTTCATAGTGAGAAAATATTGTATTATATAATACTAGAAAGTTAGAAAAAGGACAACAACAAGTTTGTGTATGTTAGCACCATGACGAGAAAATAATTTAAAAATTTCTTTTCATAGAATTCAGTGAATATCAATACTAGAATAGAAAAGTTCACACCTCTTAGATACTAATGTAATTTTAACTACTTCATAACTACTTCATAGTAAGAAAATAGTGTATTATATAAAATATGCCAACACGGTATTGAAAGTGTTAACAATCTCATTCGATCCGTATCAGTAACACAGTAGATTACGACAATAAAAGGGAAACGAGTGTCAGAGAAGGCGAGCAACAAAAGACTGCGATTTCGTAGTTCGAAGGCGTGAAAGGGGGTTAAATTACGGGTCCCGAGCCCGGGCAAATTGATTTGTATTGCGTCAGCCGGCTAAAAAATGACTGCGAACCATTTCCGGGCTCTGGGAATAGTCGACGCTCTTGGCCAATCGCGTTCGGTACTTATGAGATACGTGACCCTCGCAATTGCGAATAACTGAGGAACGTGGCAGAAGAGGTTGCTCCGCGCCCATGAAAGTTAATATTCTGTGGAAAGGACTTACGTAAGGACGTCGATGGAGAAAAAACCAGGAGGAAAAAAGAGAGAGAGAGAGAAGGGGTGAAAGAGGGTAGAAAACGAAGAGAGAAAGAGAAGACGATCGCCGGTGGTAGAAGACCCCTTCACCCCCTTAGACTTCACCTAGACTCGGTCGAGGAATCGATAGGGTGACTCATCGAGGGGCGGTGACGGAGTTCTCTCCCTCTCTAACACCCTGTCCTCCTTGTTCACCCATCCCACGCCCTTCTCCTTCTTCTCCTGAACCTCCTCCAGTTCCCGTGCTTCCGGTTCTAACGCCGAAAGCGTGTCCAAACTTTCAAACTCCGCTGTTCAACCTCCATTCCGGTTCTCCTCGAAGACCTCTCTTCCCGGAGAAATAACGAAATGCACTCGCGAAGAAGAGCCGTCGCGCTTACTACTCGCGGAATTTGCTGACTCGGCCTCGACGACTCGATTCTTTGCAACCCCTCGAGGAAAAAAAGGGTTGCCGCTTGCTAACGATACTTTCTCGTTGTTCCGCATCCTGCAATGCGGATTTTCGAAGGGACTCTGTATGGATTTCCGATGTCAAGACTTCCAGGCCGACTTACATAATGGCTACGTACCCTTGCACCCGGAAAATTTGACATTGCGTTCAACCCCTTTACCTCACAATTTAGTTCTACTGTTTCCGACAGAGATGAAACATGGCAATTGTTGAAGCGGTCAGCGATTTATTAGTCGGCCATCTTAAGCGCTACTGTTATTGTTAATGGGCTATTCTCGAAATGTTTTGCATGTAGAAGAATTTGATAACAGTCATTTGTTTTTAATGGCCCGGTTTCTGTTTACTTGAACTCTTCAGTTCTGCAGTCTACTTATCACGACATTGTTGTGTCGAATCACAAAAAGGTGTTAGACCATGTTTACAAAGTTTTAAAATAACTGTGTTTTTAGAGTGTGGTGCGGTTTATCATGTAGACATGTTTCCTGTTTGCATGCGACGTCTGGAATTAAATAGAAGCAAACTCGCAGGGTTAAATATTCTGTTTGAAACGAAGCAAAAATTGTGATTGAACTTTACTAATCTTCGCGTTGGTAATTTCTACTATTAAAGGAGTGTACATTGGGAAGTCGACGGTAATTAACAAAATTCCTTATCACTTCGCGTAGGCAGCCACGGTTAACTAGGCCAAGAAACCGTGATCAAACCGGCGGTGTAGCGGCGCCGTGAGCTCAGCAACGTTTGAATAACTTTCCTGTGCGTTATATCCTCGTTTTTCTTGTCCTTATCCAGCGGAACTAACGCGAAAGACAAGCTAAAAGTGTAAAGCCCATCGTTTAACTCTTTGGAGCACGGTGGGATTAAAAGGGTCCCACCTTTGTGATGTGTTTTACGGCATGGTGGGACATTTCTAGTCCCACCTGGAAATCTTGCAATAGCTGCATGTGCATAGGTTTATATTTTGTCTTTTCTGTGTGGCACTAATTTTTCATGTGACAATAACAACAAATTTAGTTGACTATTGCTATTTTGTTATGTTTTTACATGATGTTATACCTTAACAAAAATATACCAATTTTGTTTCATTTAAAACTCGATCCTGTGCAAGATGGGTCTATTTTTCATCTGAATTCTTCTCCCACTTTCTTAATGATCTCCCCCCCCCCCCCCGTCGCCACCACCCGACCCATCCGCGAGGGCGAGGTAACAAGATTCATTCCAACAGACCGCAGCAGCTGCAACTACGACTGCAACTGCACTTCGGTCAGTCATACCTATAACGAGCATGCGGCAAGACGACGTCGCCAGCCAATTTGTCGCACACAGGCGCTCCGCCCTCGCGCTGAGTCATCCCCATGACCTCCCTTCGGAATTAACGAAATCTTTCGGACCCTCCTCGTCAGCTTAGGGTGTTCCTCGATAAACCATTAATTCAATGTTACTTTTGGAATCAGAGATCGAAAGAGTCGCCGAACTTTTTAATTGGTTTTGCTTATCACCAGGTTTGCGGAGCACTGAAAGTGATTATCTTACCGTGATTTTATGGAAATAACGAGAATGTGTCCATCGAAATTTTCAGTCACTATTTTATAATGTATATGCCCAAAGAAAGAAATTTGTTGATCAAGTCCTCATGGGTGCATCCGTACAATCTCAATAACTGTGAATTAAAAATATTTTCATTTGTCTCGTAAAAGTACAGAAAGCCAAGTTCGAGAAATTTTTATTCGAAATATATTTCCTATACATATCCCTCATGCAGTCATAAATGAACATTTGTAGAAGTAAAAATGAAAAAAAAACGGTAGGAAATATAATTTTGTTATAATTGTTTGACACAAGAAAACTAAAAATTGTTTTATAACATATTGACTTGGATAATTTTTATTTCGCCTAAATATCCGCTCTCTATTTATGACCTTGTGCACATCGAGATAAAATATTGTTAAATATAAACAGCAAATATTACCAACAACATGTCTAGGATCGCTCCAGGAACATATTTGTTTCAAATTCACACGAAAATCCGTCATTAAACTTGCACAAACAATAAATAACATCTGCAGTTACACCGAAATTCATTTAACATGTATGCCAAGGGGCCAATTCAGGGTGTTAGTATACATAATACAGGTTATTTCGAAACATAATTCTGGAATCCATTTAGAAATTCTTTAACTTCGCCTGACCCACATTCCCCACTTTCCCACGCTATCCTAATCCCATAATCCTCGGCTTTAGAAGCTTTAGCTCATTCTACCCAATAATGGACACTTTATCCAATTTCTTAACTTTGAACAGTAACTCTTTCACAATCTCTCTGCAATTCGTTATTGCAAATTTTATACTCCCTATTCTTTCACTCGTCTCGAACCCATCAAGCCCCGTGCCTGTTATTGACATTCGAAATTAGATCATCGTTCAATGATTCCAGTATCTATAATTCATTACTCGGAAGTCTGAACATTGACTTATCTTTCATTTTCGAAGCGCCGTGCCTGTTATTGAATCCTCAAATGAATATTCGTCTTCGACTTTTCAATGCTTCGGGGTTGGGGAGGGGGGCTATTATTGATCCTCGAAACGAGAAGTCGTTTCACTCAATTCGTTCCTCTAAATTCTATACCTTTTTATCCTTTAATTCGTCTTCAGCTGTTTAAGCTTCCCATCGATCCTCAAAACGAGTTCTCGTTCAATTATTCGGATATCTTTCTGAACACATACATCTACCCCGTAAAAACCGCATAATGGAACATTCAACGCATTTATTATTCATACCCGGAACGGGGAGGAGTTCCCCGATATCCGGTGTTCTACGGTTCCGCCGATTCGTTCGACATCTTTTCTCGGAATCATTAGACCGACACGGAAGCCGGCTAATGGATTATCGACAAGCGTCGTGCCACGGTTTTAAAGGGTGCTCGGAGCCTCTTCTTTCCGAGGCAACTTTCCCCCCCGGTTCCCGGCGACAGCGGGTAAACTTCGCTCCGAGGTTTCAGCGAGGTTCCTCCGGCGTCGAACTTCCAAGTTCCAGCTGTCCCTTCGGGCTGCTTCCGGTCGAAATAACGAGATGCATTCGAGGAGCCGTCCCCGAGTGCGGGGACGAGAACTTTATCGACTCCTGGACACACATATAACGCGACTGGACAACGACACGATCCAATTTTGTCGCCACCGGAGAGTCCCCTGCCGGTGATTCATCCCCTTGAATATTTCCCTCCCACGAATTGGCAAACTTTCCTCCACTTCCGGGATAATTAGGAGCCGTGTTCTGCGAAACGAAATATTAGATTGCCTCACGGTGCTGCATAAAATATGACTCCCGACACTGGGGGAGAATAAAGTAATCAGAGGGAAATGATCAACCAGGTGTACAATTATTATTTAAAAAAAAAACTCCTGAGTTTGTCATTTCTCTTCTGTACCTCTTACTGTACCGCGGAAGAAAAATAAGCCCCACTTCGTTCGATTTTCGACAGTGACGTTAAACAAACATAAATCGCTGCCAAATAACCTTATCACATTTCCTGTAAATAAATTACAGGTTTTGTGTTTATTCTATCATTGTAGAAATTGAATTTTTCTTTTTTTTTTTAATCACGCCTGGTAGTATTCAAGTAAAAACAATGTTGAATTATATGATCTAAATATATGTAAAAACCTGCAATCGCTGTTGTTGACAATCTGAAAGAATGCAATTTGCTGAGGGCTCGTAAATTAAACTGCGTTGTTCTTGAATTAAACATTATTCCGCTCAATGGGAATTTATTCGTGAAATTCCCGGGTATGACGCCGACAGATTTTCAACTAAACAGTTTTCCAAAAATAAACGGTTCTACTATAATCGCTGAACATGAAAAAGATATACTGACCGAATTGAGCGACTTCCTGTTTTTCGAAATCAGTACGGAAAGCAAACAATTTTTACCTGGAGACACGTCGACGAGTAAAAACTTCGTTAGAACTGGAAAACAATGGTGGAATGATCTGTGAGGTCAAAGAAAGTCGGAGGAAAGCCGATTACCCTCTTGTACTTTACGGAAATATGACTGGAATGACGGGGCTCGATGGGCGGTGAAAGTGGCGAGGGCCGCAACAAATACCGAATTACGAGAAAGAAGTGGCGTCAAAGGAACGTGGAAACAGGTTTCATTGAGCTGACTCGATCGGCTAATGGACCCTGCTATCGACACTGGGTCCCTTGTTTCCCGGAGCCCACGTAAAAATCCCGGCGAATTATGATCCATGGCTGGGAACAAGAGTTTCAATTAACTGGTCATTTCCCCAATCCTCTTATCAGTCTTTGTCCACCGAAAGAGCTCCTACAAAGCAGGAACACTATCATTCGTCTGGTTCTTTCCTACAAAGTATCATATTTCTAACTTCCCTGAAATCTTCCGAACTTAAAAAAATTATCCGTGAATTGACATGATTTATAAACAACGTTTCTAATCCATTCAGTGTGTTATTGATTGTGGATTTTTATGCGAAACAAAAATTGTTTGCATATATTGCAAGGGAATCCAAACGGCAATTTCTCACTCTGTAATGACTGGACTGCGGATTTTATGCGTTTATGACAAAAATGGGTAGGCGTATTTTAAAACAGTAAAACGGTTTTCTATTTCACAATTACTAAAATTATAAGAACGTTTTCATATGAAATTACTGAATTGACTTCTTTATTTAAGCACAAATTATAATGAAAATCGTACAAAGTTTAAGTAAATTCAATCTTCTCCCTTCTATAAGACGTTTCACTTTTATATTTTTTGTGCTCGGTAGGTGTAGTGTTAAAACAGTAAAAACATTGGAAACATTTTAAAATTCTGTTACATTATTTTCAACCTATTAAACATATTAAAACAGAAAATAAATTTCTATTTCACTCCAGTCTGTTGCAATTCAGGCAAAAAATTTTTATTTTGCATAAAGATCCATAGTCTAGTAATGACTTTAAGAAGTTAAATATAATACTGACAATATATCCTTTTCACAATAATATCGATAATATTCTTGTAATCTTTCTCTGTTTTATATATTCATACCGGGTCGGTTATATCTATGTGAACCACTACTAGATCAATTACAAAAATTCTTCATTTTTCATTATCTTTTTTTTTTATACTTTCGCCAACTTATACGTGGAATTTTTCTCATTTTAAAATGACATGAAACACGATATAATTTGAACTGTATTTGGTGGTTTAATTGACGGAATGTAAATAATAGTAGCCCTACACGATCTATGTGACAGCACGATCCTGAGGACTGGGCTTAGATCGAGGCTTTGCTGTATAAATATTATTTTTGATATACTTTCATACACATTGGTAACAACTACACTGCGGATGTTATGCGTTTATGACAAGATTGGATCAACTACAAAACAGCAACAACGTTTAAAGGATTTAAAGATATGATTCTATTACTTTGAACTCGTTAAGATTATTAAAAGAATGAACATGCGGTTCCTGTAACTTGAAGTGAATACGAACAATTTTTATTTTCCATATAAATCTACAGCCTGAGAACTAGTAACAACCGAGAAGTATAGTGCGGATATTGAAGAACCTCAGTTTCTAATCGTTCGACCGTGTTCGACTGGTCTCCGTAGAAACAGAAATGAATCTCGCGGCGAGCAATCGCTTTCAATCGAACGAATCTAATACACGCAGGTCGGAACGAGAAGCGGATACGCGTACAGTGAAATATTTGTCGCGAACGAGATTATACGGGGCGCAACCTGTCCCTTCGGCCGAGGGAGCCCGGCGACTTCTCGAAGCCGAGAGCTTTAAAGCTCACAGTTGAATCAATACAGAGAGTAGGAACGAGATAGATAGACAGACCGAGAGGAGATAGGAGTGTCAAGGATAAGCGAAAGGAAGGAAGGAAGGAAGGAAGAAAGGAAGGGACAAAGGAGGCCAAGGAGATTCGACTTAGACACCCGGGCTCTCGCACGTACGCGCTCTTTCTTCGATCCTGTACCTCTTTCTCTTTCTCCCTTTCTCTATTTTGACCGTGTATTTTTCCGGGTGTAGATGTGTGCCAATAGCTTGTCGATAAGTGCTGTTGGCGTGGTTTCACGATTATCGGGGCAAGACGATCTCTTGTAACAATATGACCGGCGACGCGTCGGCATGGACGCGTTCTGTCGGTTTCTGTGCAACGTGCTTCTAGCGACAGCCGTCTTATTCAGGAGCATCAGTGAGTACGATCACAAACAATCTGCTGGGTGTAACTGTCTGTCACGCGCTGCAATTACATTGCATCTGCTTTGTCCAGCAACATTCAATCTATCCCGATCGATCGGCCGACGACAAGCGACGCGGTTCGATCCGAGCAACTTTTCGAGCTTTCCAGCTTCGCGAGATTCCGGCGCGATTGATCTGCCAACGGTCTCTCGTCCGGCCTCTTTCTCACTGTTTGTCTCTCTCTCTCTCTCTCTTTCCGTATTTACAGTCCCAAAGGCCTCCCTTATTCCCGTTCCCGTACATTTATTTCCGTCCAGGAGCTCTATCTTGATACGTCGAGGACCGGCACTATGACGTTTTTCGTTATCGTAAAAGTCGAGCACACCTTTCCACGAACGGCACTGGCGGCGAGGCTATCGATCGGCCAGGTTATTTCGCGCCGTGTTCTGTCGCTTTTTCGTACGTAGCCTCTCTACGGTCGCTCGTAAAACGACTAAAGAGCCCCCGGGTGCCGGCGCGTCGCGGCGTCTCACGCTTTCCCTTCGTCGACGCTGACTACACCTATCCGAGCCTGTTACGAGTCGTGAACCTTGACCCTCTCCGCTTCCTACGCGTTCTCCCGGAATACGTACCACCCGATGCACCGACGCGACGCAACGCAACGGGACCGCATGTTGCACCGAGTAGACGCCAACGCTGAAGTAGAAACGGACGTCGCAGGGAGGGCCAAACTCCGCGTGGCCGGAAAAGGTCTCGAGGGCTCCGAGACGACGGTTGATGATATTTTTATGGCTATCGAGGATGAAACAGGCCCCCGGATATTGAATAGCCGATATTACCCGGGAACAAAGTAGTAACACCTGGAGAAATGTTTTGCGTTATTTTTGATGGGCGGGATGATGGATTGTGTAACGAGGCGGGGTATATTGAAACCGATAGGGAGACTGGGGATAGTTGATGACAAGAGTAAATTTTAGGAGTATACAGTGAGTGTAAAAAGTATTCGTACACCTCTTGTAGGCTTAAAAAACCATGTATTTCTCTATGTAATTGCACACATGTTTATAAAACCAAACATATTTGTAATTGTTATATATTTTAACTACATATTGTCATATAAATATACTTGAAAAAGTTTAACGTTAACGAGAAAAATTGAAAAGTATGAGAAGTGTCTATAAATTGGCGCGCTAGAAGTATTCGTACAGGTACTAGAATGCACTTGAAAGGTGCCCGATTGTTTATATTATGGTTTAGCGGGACCCGACAAATAATCAGACAGAGTCTTTGATGCACAGTCTAGTGGCAACCTTCTGTAAAACTAGTGAATTTTTGTAACATTCGATAAAATGGGTCGTAAAGGTAAGGAAACAAGTGAGACTGAAAGAAAAATTATTATACAACTGCATAATCAGTGCAAATCATTGCGAGAAATAACAAAAACAATTAATAGTCCACATAACACTATACAAAGAATTATAAATCGATATCGAAATCTGGTCGACCTCGAAAACTTAGTTAACACGATGAACGTTTTATAGTGCGTGAAATTAAAAAAAATCCGAAAATTAGTGCCCCTAAGATTGCTGCTGAGCTTGCAAACAACGCTGGAGTAAGTGTATGTGCCAGCACTATTCGTAATTGTTTACAAAATAATGAATATCACGGCCGAGTTGCTCGCAAGAAGTATTTCGTAAATGCCGCAAATAGAAAGAAGAGACTTGCTTGTTACGTGTACGAATGCTTCTTGTGTGCTAATTTTGAGAGACTTCAGACTGTTTTTAATATATCTCGTTAACGTTAACTTTTCGTTAGTTTATTCATTCACATCACATTCAGTCACATTTTGTAGTTGAAACATATAATAATCGTAATTGTGTTTTTATTTTATAAAAGAATGTACAACTACATAAAGAAATATATGGTTTCCTAGAACAATATAAGAGGTGTACGAATACTTTTTACACTCACTGTAAATTCATTCGTAGTCTTCGTAAATAATCGATTGTAATAGTCCCGAAATTCACTCGTAGGTTTCGTAAATGATCAATTGTTACTTTACGTTCGAATTTTTGTCGATGTTATTGAAGATCTATTAACTACAGTCTTTTCTCGTTATATGTCGCGAATACCTGGGTGGTAAAAGTCACAGAACTATCCCCACTACCGCGGTGTATACCCGGTCAGGGGCCATGGAACTCGAGAGGCCTCGGACGCCGGGAAGTGTAAGGTCGCATGAATCAAAGTAACTGCTGCGCGATATTTGTCAGTGGCAAGACCCGTGTTTTGAACATATATCGAGAAAACACTGTACTTGTACGATGAAGCGAGTTCATAGGTAGAATTTAATGAAACGAAGGCGGAGGTCATTTTTAACATGTATTTCGGTTGTTTGCTAATGATCCGCTTCGCAAAGAATGGGCTACGAATTCACTTGCATACCAAACAATATTTTTACGATCTTTTCGAATATTTACATTCAATAGTCTCTTCTTTAATGAAAAAGGAATATACATTTTTCTTTAACTTGAAATATATGTTTATCGTTCTTTGTTTGTACTTTGTTCGAAATATCGCAAAATTTGTTGACGTTCCAGTGGAAGGCAGCGAATTACGTCCCTCTGAAACGAAAATGTTTTGATAAAATATTTAACTAGTTATTGCCACTAAAATCGAAATTTCAATTTACAGGAAAACAATCATACTTTGACACATAATTATACGTAATCTCCTTTGAAAGATTACGCTCTGTCATTCCACTAATTTCAAAATGACTTATTACCTGATTATCCGTGTAATAGTTTCTATCTATGTTTGTAATTCATAATAATATTACATAATTAAATGATAATTACGTAATTAGTATGATTATGCGAGGGTTATGAATGGGAACTACCTATTTATATAAGAACTACACTTAACAAAAACGAAACATTACAACTCTTTCGCGTACATTTTTATATTCATGACATTCCTTATTCCCTCTGCGCATTTCTTTTTAAATTACAGTAAAACATTAATAATGCAGTAGACCATGCGCTATAGAGTAGATCTTGTACTTCATTCTCTATATTATATTATTAGTAGTAAAACCATCTTCCACTGCAATCGTATCGATTTTAATCAAACACCTTCCTCGAACACATGCACCTTCAAACTAACATGCATTCAATCACAACTATATGGATGTTCATAAGTATTTTGACATTTGTGATTTCTTCGAGGTGTATGACACAGTGTCGTGACTAGACTGCGGATTTTCTACATCTATGACAAAAATGGGTAGGCTTATTTTAAAACAGTAAAAACATTCGTCATTCATCATTTTCACTTTCAGAAAATACATATCTATTTCACCCCAGTTTGTTGCAATCCAAGTAGAAAATTTTTTTTATGCCTAAAGATCCGCAGTCTAGTCATGACAAACAATATGTGCTTACTGTTGTTCGTCTCCCTGTGCAGTTAATGTCGGGTAAAAACAAAATATTATCCAACCTCGTGTTGCATAAATAAAAGTTAAAATAACTGAAATATATTAGTATTTCCAATATTACAATTATTTTATTTTGAATATCTTCATTATCATTTTTAATTATCAGTTGAACAGGTACTTTTTTACTGCAACACAGAATTCAGAAAATAATTATTAAAATGCGGCAAGTGTCCAAATGCTTCCAAACAGTGTCGTACACACTTCTGACCACCGACAAGCTTACCATACTAACCGAACATCTCTGCTGCTCTAACCAGCTTCCAAACAATCCAACGCTGCTCGGAACACTCGTAGGCAGGAGCGAGACTACAATCGTGAATGTTTGGATTTTTCAGAGAACGGTCTGCTCTCGTTCGAGAACCCAAACTACCACTTGGACCCAGCCCGATTGGACGACGCGTTGAATAGCAACGGGAACGGCAGCTCTCTGTACGATGAGCTCTATCAGGAGTTAGTCGGCAACGGGGGCAGAAGTGGCGAGGTAACCGGCGGTGACAGAGGCGGCGATGTGACCGGCGGCGGGATCGGCACAAGAGTGCAGGCACGCAGAACGTACGCCACCCTGGATTTAGGCAGCATGGGGGTTGACGTCACTCAAGGTCCCCTCACTCAAGATTCCGTGACGGAGGACGCGCCGGACAATTCGGACAACCATAACCTAGGGTGAGTAGCCGTCATTTCGAAGGCCCGGGCCATTAAACGGATCACGTTCGTCGTCGAACCGAACGGCCGACGTGACGGCTGTGTTCGATTCTTCCGGCAACGGTCACCGGGTAATCTTCCCGGGAAACTTTCGGCTTATGAACGCCGGGTGCATCCGGAATCGAGACGACGGGATTACTTGTTCGGCTCGTGTTTTCACGGGATTCGGACCCCGCGTGTGTCTTTCGCCCGGCTATACTTCATGGCCCGTGCGAGATGCCCGGAATAACGATGTACCAGGTGTCCCTGATACCGTGATGGAGTCATCAGGTTTCTCGGAAGGTTGTTCCGTCGTCCCGCGATCGATGCTTTAACGACAGCACAGAAAGAAGTCTTACACGAGAGACTGTCACAAATTGTCGGGAACACGATACACGAACGCGCGCCGCGAATTAATAGTCTTCACGTGACGGATTAATGTTGCGACAAGTCGATCGCACGACGATGGAACACCGCAACAAACCTAATGCAACAGAACGGTACCGGTCAGGGCAACGCCGCGCCGCGCCGAGGCAGTTTATTACGTTGGACGCGTGCCACACCCCCAACGACGGAACGACCTCGACTGATTTTCTATCGATGAGGATCGTTGCTGCTGTATGCCGCGAGACTGCAATTGCGACTTTGAACGGATTGACACTGAAAACAAAAATTTACGATACTTTTTAACCACTTGCGAGGCGGACGCTTTCAACGGTTTCACATATACCGCGGCAGCCTACACTCGAATCCTTACTCATACGTTTCTGTACAGGGGGTTCGACTACAGGTGGGAGAAAATTTAAGTGGTGGTTCTCCGTGACAATATAAGTCGAAAATGAACAGTAAAAAAATTGTGATTTCGGCTTCATTTCTTAGTTATTATCTATTAACACTTTGATCGCCAAACTAGAAACCTCAAACATTCCATAAAATCAAAGCAATTTATTTAATGAAATCAGAATTGAAAAAAATTAAATGTATGATACCGAGTAGTCCCCCAACTTTCTTGCATGTTACAGATCCTAATCAAGTTTGGTACAATGAATATATCGACGTAAAAATTCATTTTGAAACCTACACAAATAATTCCGTCACCCACATATGAGTAACGTGGCGTTCAACGAGTAAAAACTTCGCCTGAAGTGCGGCAACCCGACCAATAGGGAGGTGTAGGTTGTGTACGTCATAGAGGCGCGTCACAGTCACGTGACAGATACTCCGCGTGTCTCGCAAGAAGTCACCTGGCAAGAATTCGGAGTGTAAACCGTCGGTTCTAGCCGAAATATAGGCTAAAGTGTGTGGCATCAACCATTGGGCGCGAACGAGGAGCCCCTTTGATACCTGTCCGTTGCGCGCCTTTATGACGTATAAGTAACGTGCCCCTCTGTTGGCCGGGTTGCCGCATTTTAGTCGAATTTTTAATTGATAATAACTTCTTCGCCGAAATCGCAGTTCTTTTATTCTTCATTTTCGTCTGAAATCGTCTTGGAGAACCACCCCTTAAGTTATCTCCCACCTGTAGTCGAGCACCATGTATATTCTTAATCCTGCCGATTTAAAATCGATAGTGATCT
Organism: Halictus ligatus; assembly: GCA_028454255.1. Lineage (NCBI taxonomy): Eukaryota > Metazoa > Arthropoda > Insecta > Hymenoptera > Halictidae > Halictus > Halictus ligatus. The sequence continues at coordinate 16,070,318 of CM052131.1, forward strand.
CCAAATAGTGAACGATTTAACCTGATCACTTGACAATTAGAATTTAAATGAGACGATTGTTTCTATGGGTCAAAATGGACCCAAATCCCCCCACCCAAGGCAGTTTCTATAATTATAGAATATTCTGAAATCCTCTTCGCGTCTCATAGATGCCTATCTAGTCCTTTACAGAGTGTTTCGTGAGGTGAGAACAAATTTTGAGTTTTGCAGCTTTAAGCAAATTTACATTTTTACAAAATTATTACTATCTATGAGATATAAAGAAAGTTAGGGTGCATTGTAGTTCTTTAGAATTCACAAGACATTGTAAATAGAACCACCTATTTCATGCACTTGCAAGTCATTTTTAACCACAGGACGAATTATCCTTCGCCCTAATAAAATGATACAAACGAAGTTTTTGTTGGAAATTATTTTTAAGGATATTTGAAGATTATCAGTGCGTTATAACTAATGTCAAAACGGACTTTTAGTGTAGTGTACTATCAATATCGTATGCCCCTGAAATGCAAGGTAACTACATCATTGATAAACCGATATCATGTCTATGAAATAATATTATAAAACTAACAGCAATATTGGATTACATGGATTAGTGGTTCCTTGACAGTTTACGAGCAATACCCAATGCTTTCGGAAATTACCTATGTTTCGATTGTTCTAACCTAGATTTCTGTGTCCAATGTCATTTCAACACAAATCAACACGCTCATTTATTTCAAACGACCTTGAGAATAATCTCGAATGAAAAATTCATTCGTGTCATTCGATTTGCCTCGGTGTTTAGTGATTTCTCTATACATGTCGTCAAGATCTGGCTGATAAATGCCGCGGAATTATCCCCACTACTGTGGGACATACCGCGTGAGGGGCCACAAAACTTGACAAGCCTCGGATATAATAACACGGCTCGTGTATCCTGAATGATACACGACATATATTGACAATGACATATTAAGATTTTACAAATATCTAGAATTCACTGTAATTTTTATTTTGGATATATTTATAATAAGTTTATCCTTTCGTTCTTTAATTTATTTTGAGGAAATAACAACCAAACTGAGTTTCACTGTAAACACAAGATTAAAATTTTATTCACTATTTACAACAGTTATCTACATTATTTACATTACATTACGTTACATTACATTCCTACCTGTAAACACAAGAAACGACATTAAAAGCTATTATTCCACAATCCTAATCAATTATATTCTGTAATACACATGGCTTTTCTCTCTTTCATCTACTTTTATCAGCTGTGTCAGTCCGCCATCTTGTTCTACAGACATGCGCAATACGTCTCTAATTCAAAATGAGTTTTAAAAGGAGTATGATAAATTTACATAACCTTTATCGTATTTCTTTTACATATTTTCATTTTCAATTTCAATCGAGGCATTTATACACATTTAGTAGAAACGCATCCCCACCTTATACGTAGGAGGCATTAAAACTTTCTGCGCCACGTGCGAGACCACGTTTTGTGAAACACCCTGTAGCACAGGACGCGTTCACAGAAGTCATAGAACAGATCGTCGGCCCGGCCGAAATCGTCCCAAACGAGCCCCGAATAAAAAGAAGCGATATCCCGGTGTCGAATTGCGACGGCGAATCTAATATATCCACCGGACGAAGATGAAAATACCCGCGATTTATATTCGTCCCCGTAACTGTCGGCCATTTTCTCGGGGATATTTTTATGCTTTTGCTTTTAAACATGAGCCGATCTTTCGGCGCCCTTCCACTACGGAATTTCTTTTATCCCGGGCGAACTGAGATATTCCGGCGAGAAGCCCTTCTCGAGCCGCTGTGTAACGGAGGGAGATCGTCTTCGTGAAGCGAAATCGAACGATTCCCTCCTCTTTCTCCTCTCTCCTCTCTCCTTCTCTCATACCGTGCCTGGATTCTGCACGTAGTAATATAAGGTCCGGCCACCTAGAGCCGTTGATAAAACTTCCGAGTCGGACCTCATTGGGATACCGCATAAAATTTCAATAAATCCGGACCCGTGAAAAGGGGCTTGGACAGAAGGAACGAATGGCCGATGCTACAAGCCAGTTCGAACTTATTTCCGGCAGTTACACGCCCCCCTCCCCTCACGCCCCTGTCTTCCTAACGTTTTACCGTCCGCTGGTATATTTGTCTGACCGGTCGAAATTCTCGTCTTTTAGTTCCCAGACCCTCGTCGACCCCCTTTGTCTTTCGAACCTGTTATCGAGCTCCGACGAGCTATCGAGCCGCCTTAAAGAGAATCACGACCCATTCGTCTTCCGATTATGATGGAACGGGTGAATGAAGTCGTCGAATACTTGTCGCGTCGCGGGTCATTACTTTTTTTCGAACGTTGATCGATTGACCGGATTTTTCTGCGAATTCACGTCTTTCCGGAGCTGGTTGATCAAAAGAAAAGTGGCAGTGATTATTGTCGACGATGATTACGTAGCTTCGTCTGCGTCTTTCTGTAGTGCCGTTTAAGATCCGATCGAGATAGTTATCTCAACCATTTTTATGTACCCATTTACACAGTGATTTCTCTATATATGTCGCCAAGGCCTGGATGATAAACGTCGCGGAATTATCCCCACTATCGCGGGGTATAGCACGGCTCGGGTATGTCTCCTGGACGATACACGACGCCGGCAAGACCCGTGGTGTTGACATATTTCGAGGATTCACTGCATTTAAATTGGAAATATTGTTCGCCAGTCGTAAAGAAAATTGTAATTGAACAATTAATTATCTGGGTCACAAATAACAATTATAAGTGACCTGGGTCGTTGTAGATAACCATTATTGACAAGGAGTATGCTGGTTTGGTCCTTTATAATAAATATCGATGAAGGAAATGTATTTTGATTGCTCATGACATTAATTTGTTATTAATGAGGAAAATTCATTTCGATCGTTCAGAACCGCGTGCAATATTGTTTCACATTCAACCAAAGCAATAAAAGTTTCCGAATCTGTGTCGAACCAGTGATTTCTTTTGAACAGAAAGCATCAAAAGCAAAAGAACATCATTGATTGAAAGGTTGAAGGCGTATACTGTTGAAATTGATTATCGTTGAAGTATTGCATCAATTTCGTACGAAACCGATACTGAAACAGTTTAGTCGAAAAAATAATTATCCCGTCACTCTTTTCCGTTTTGATTATAATTAAACTGCGGAGTTTAACAAAAAAAAAAGTAAAATAAGAATTGATATTTCAAAATGAAAATTACCTGCATCAATTTCAAGCTACCGGACATACATAGACATTTATTTCGTTTTGTAATCATTGTATCAAGCTGGAAATAATTACAACAGTACAGTTAAATCTTTTAAATATTTTTCCTACTTTGCGTCGACTAATTTTAAAATCTAGTTATTAGAGTTATGGTAATGCGCTTGCTGTGTAATAATACTGTTGTCATATCATACTAGAACTATTAAAAAAAAGCTCGCTGAAAGGATTTAATGCGGTTGCCACGCACGCAGCGCGCGTAAATATTTAAAAAAACATTTCGCAGAAAACGTGGAATTCTGCTGACCACAAATGTTGACGGAAGATGCTTTCTGCTACGTAGAGCAGATAAAATCTATGCTCAACATTGTTTAAATTTTCATTATATGTCAGATTTCGTTTTGCAATAGCCGTTACGAAAAGCATAAAAAATCGCGATTGCAGGCAGATATAAAATTCAGGAATTGAATCGAATTCGGAGAATTAAACAGAGCACGATCGCAGGAGGAAATAATTATATTTCTTAAGGGGCCGGGATGGTCACTTAACTTTTTAATTAATAATTTCCATTCACAGCCGTCAGACACAGACTTAAGATCCGTCTTGGTCTTGATCCGACGGGTCTTAAGTCTGTGACTAAACTTGTCACAATTCTGACGTCAGAAACGTGCTTCAAGTTTTTTGCTTTATTTCGCAGAGAATCAAGACAAATTATAGCTGAATTTGTAGCTGGAGATATTTTCTAGTGCGCGCTGCTCTTGATTTCATCCAAAAAACTCATCTAATGGCATAAAAATACGCGGATTCCGCGGCATGCGCATCGTCAATTTTTGGCCTATTTCTAACGCTTATATCACCGAATATCTGCATAATCTTGGCAGCTCCTGACCAGCGCGCACTAGATTGAATCTTCCTCTTTCGAATGAGCCCTTTACCAGCGACAAAATATTCTTATATAAGGACGAAAACTTGAGACACGTAAAACCATTTTTTGACGGTAATGTACTCACTCTACCTTATCGCGAATCTACGAAGACCGGGCCCTTAAGGGGGCCGGCAGGCATTTGTCTTAAATAAGTAAGTAAGCAATTAAAAATGCATCCACCGTGTTTGTACATGTCTTTGCTATGTCTGTATAGAGCCCTTTCTCGATACGAACACTAAATTTCTCGAAATTAAGAGAATCTCTCAGCGGCAGCCATCTTGTGACGTCATACTTGCTCCAGAATTCGAATTTTCTGCCGAATATTACAAATTACTCCACGATGAGGTAGAAATTCGCAATTTGGACTCTATACAGACGTAGATTGGACTTTTAGGAAACACAATTGACCACTTCTAAATTGCCCATTGCAATATTGATTTCGGCCTTAATTTCGAGAGATTTAGTGTTCGTATCGAAGAAAAGGCTGTGGACAGACGTAACAAAGACATGCATAAACACGGTAGTGTGCATTTTTAATTGATTACTTACTTATTTGAGACGTAAAATGTCTAGAAAAAAGGGCACAGCGTAACATAGCGTGACAGTCAAGGTCAAATGCCTGCCGGCCCCCTTAAACAGAACGATACTTCGACTGAGCGTTCCGCGTTCTTAGCGAATTAAGACTAGCTGCGAGAGGGCAAACGCAATCGAACAAGAAGGAACAACTTCGATAGACGATTTGGAGCTTCTCGAAATAGTTACAGGGGCGCCGGTGCGATTTTGTTCAACGGACCGGAATTCCTCCTCGACTCTCTTTCCTGTTCGCGCGGCGTCCAGTTCCTTCGTCCCGAGGACCTTTCAGCAGCAATGTTTGGAATTGCCGACAGTCCCGTCCCGGCACGTTAATCTTGCAAACGAGATTTTCGAAAGGTCGAACCCGATCCGCTTTCGTCGATTGCCACTCGCTCCAGTCCACTTTCCGTTAATATCGAAATTAGATTCCCGGAACACTACTGTAATTAGTTTCCGCTGGCCCAGGCTGGCCAGACGCTTCTTAGTCGCTGCTAGCAAACGGCCGAAATTGTTTCGCCAGCAATCGCAAATATAAAAGCGCTTTCATACTGGATACTTCAGTCCACCATTATTCCGCCTTTGAATGTATTAAGAACTCTTGCACTGAAAATACTTGAAGTAGAAAAAACTGAAAAAATAACTTACAATAGCATTATATGATATTTGGTAAAAATTTATTGATTAAGAATTGATTAAGTAAAGAATACTATAAAATGAAGATGACGGTCTTGTATATGAGAAACGAGAACGACCAAAAAATTAAACTACTTGTAATTCGTTGGCAGAATATGTTCTTTGGAGCGCTTCCTACTTTGATCAAGAAGTGTATTTAGAAGAATTAATAATTAACACTAAACCTACCACAGGTATTTTCTATTTCACAATTATTGAAATTATAAAAACGTTTTCGCAGGAAATCACTGAATTGACCTCTTTATTTAACACGTTAGACGTTAATTGCCACGTCAGTCACATATGACTGATAGTGATTTTTGACTAATTGTAAGTTTAGAAATTTATTGGGATCTTCAAAATTCAAAAGGGTTAAGACAGCATCCCCTATAATATATTTAAAATTTCTAGTTTCGGTTTCAATAATTCAATTACACTGATTTTGTAAGAATCTCCGAGATTGATTTCTGGCATTTAACGTTTTAAGCAAATACCATAATAAAAATCGTACAAAGTTTAAGTAAATTCAACCTTCTCCATTCTATGACATGTTTTACTTTCATATGTTTTGTGCTTGGTAGGTTTAGCGTTAAGGCCGTTGCATACGCAACAACCCAATAGAAAGGAGTATTCTTTCATTTGAAGTAATTTAATAAATTTATTTCGCTGAATTCTATCAGTGTCCAGCAGTGTTCCGTTTAAATGACATTCGACGGGTCCGTTGATTCATGTTTGTCAAGTAATTATCCGCGACAGGACTTTAACGAAGCGGAAGAGAATCGCGGGAGCGCCGTAAGAGCATCGATTGCGCGTCTCATTTGTCTCGGTCCGCGTTGAATCGAGATACGTTAATGGACACCGGTGGAGCCTCTTCCAGTCTGGATAATAAACTCCTCTCTTCGCGCCCGTCCCATTTCATCTCCGTCCTATCTTTCTGTTCTCCTCCCTGGCAATCCCTCCGTCTCCGCCGCGCCGGTTTTTCCCGTGAACCCTCGGCAATGGTTCTCCCGGGCGATGCCTTTTTGGCCTCGTCCTTTTTCTCGGACCGGAAATCCGGGCGAGCATAAAAATGCAATTAAGGAAACGCCAGGCGTCTGGCAGGGTACTGCATTCCTGCCTCCTGAAAGGTGGCTTCTTCTTCCACCTCCTCGTTCTTCAATCCCATCGTCCCTCTCACCCTTCGTTAACTCCTTTCACGTCTGTCTCTTCGGCACACCCTTTGGACTTGCCCAAATTCAGTCCGCCGCCGACGTTCCGGCTGGTTAAATGCCCGCAGACGTAGAATAGATGAAACGCTGCGCTGCGCTGCTCCGCGCCACGCCGCGCAGCGATGCCGAGACTCGCGGAACCTGAAATATTCGACAATTTGCGAATGGCTGCCGGTGAAAGGACCCAATGAACGATCGGGGAAACGCGATCTTTAGCTCCGAAGAGGGAGAGAGAGAGAGAGAGAGTATTGTCCGCATTGTGCTATCCTGTAAATAGATTTCCGCCCGCTCGATCCTTTCAATCGAAAAAAGTTTCCGCCAGGAATACGCCTGGCGGTCCGTCTACCTCGATTGAAACGCCACACGGTTCGATGTTCTACCGATCCGATGGAGTTCGTTGCAAAAATAATTCCCGAATTCTTCCGTTAGAGGGATCACAGATCCAATCAGTGGAATATATTTATCAACTGGGCACGCAGGAGAGAATGAGGCAATGGCTGTCGCTTAAGGGGGCCGGCAGGCATTTGGCCTTGACTGTCTCGCTATGTTACGCTGTGCCTTTTTTTCTAGACATATTACATCTTAAATAAGTAGGTAATCAATTAAAAATGCATACCACTGTGTTTGTACATGTCTTTACTACGTCTGTCCAGAGCCTTTTTTCAATATGAACACTAAATCTCTCGAAATTAAGAGAATCTCTCTGCGGCAGCAATCTTGTGACTTGTGACTTGCTTCAGAAAGCGAGATTTCTGCCGAATATTACAAATTACTCGACGATAAGGTAGAAATTCGTAATTTGGGCTCTGGACAGACCTAGATTGGACTTTTAGGAAACACAAGTGACCATTTTTAAACTGCTCATTGCAATTTTGAAGCGTCAATTTGTCAAGATTTTGACCCTTGCAAGTTCATATACGTATATGGATTTCATGAAATCCATATGATGATTTCATGACTGTGTGTCGTTACACTCAGTCGACCTGCCGGCCCCCTTAAGCAATAGTTATGATAAAGTGAAAATATGGAGTGTAATATTTATTTAAGTACACGCTTGATAGACTTAAATCATTAATTTATTCGGTACGATAAACTTTTAACAGATCTTTTAGCAGCAATTTCAATTGCGTGCCGTCAAGTCACTTCCAGTAATCTAATAATTTCGTTTGCGATTGTTATGTAAAAAAGGGTACTACTTGATTATACTATTGTGTAAAAGAAGATACTTTGGTTATACTGTTACGTAAAAAAAGATTCTACTTGATAGACTTCTTGCATCCATGGAAAATCGTTTTTGGTTCGTCGTAACTCGATTCAATCCATCGTCCGCGAATATTTTATAACTCGTTACGATCATTTCGGACATGTTACTGCGCGCAACCATCGCGCTTCCATCTGATCCAATTGCGCGATATTAATTTTCCGGGTAATACACGGTGATTCGTGAATCAGACGCGTTCCCCGACGATCAATTTGGGATTTACGAGCGCGACACCTTCCGAACGTTCGTTTCACAGATTCGTAACTCGGTATGCATGTACGTATAAACTTTTTAACTAACTTTAGGATCGTGTCAGCAGTGAAATCGAGTCGAAATAATGCGAAACTTACGGATGTATGAACAGCTTTACTGCTGTCCATTGATCGGCAGTTCTGAAACTATCAATATGGCTGCAACCATCGCCGCTGATAATGCACCTATTGAAATCTCGTACTGCTCTATTTCCAGAATTGTCTATAGACAGTATAATATTCCTTGAAGGGGACAAACAATATAAAATTATTTGCTCGAGTTACCTAGCATCGCAATAGTGAACAGGGTTAATTGAGCTCAATCGAAATCCCAAAACTGAAAAATTACATTCAATGATGTGCCTTTTGAGATCAATGTTTTCAAACTATTTCAAATTAGTATGAATTTTAAATAATTACAGTTACTCCCAAGAATATGCAGATACTATTTTTCGGTTTTGCGTTACAATGTTGTTCTTGTTGCATCGAGTTCGGCATAGTTGTAAAGCGCCTATCTTCAATAAAATTTTACACGGAGAAAAATAAGTACAGTAAAGTCTTGATCTAATTGTAAGCCGAACAGAGCTACACGATCTTAGTCAGTTCGAGTGCACTCAGCGAAGGCCAGAGAAGCTCGAGCTACCCCGGTCGCCGTGTATTGTAAACAATTACAAAACTTCTTTATGTTCCATTAATTTTTTATGGGGCTTGCACTGATTTATTTGTAGCATTTCTCTGATTAAAATGACACCAAACACGATATAACTTGGACTGTATTTAGCCCTACACGATCTATGTCACAGCACGGACCCGAGGATTGAGCTAAGATAAAGACTGCACTATATATATAATTTTCGCAAGGAAACAGATGTGGACTGTAAAGTAAATATGGAAAACCCCTGCTGTCCGACATGTTTTTTCACAAGTCAGAAAAGCAACATAAGGTTGCCGTGCACATGAAATACACCTCTCTTGCTGAGAAGTAGAATAACGACGACGGAAGTCGTTTTCTTATCTTGGCTGCATCACATTTGAAATACACCAGCAACATCTGAAAATTTTCTGCGTTGACTTGAATGCATGTATTCACGCGATTTCTCGACTGTGGTTAGAGACGAACGCTTTTAAACACGATTCGTGTTTCCCATCAGTTGTTTCAACCATTTTTACATTGTTCTTTCGCTAGCATAACGTGAACGTAAAAATATACTTTGTTATTCTTGTTGCTACACTCCCGAATTGAAATTCATGAAGACTGAAAGCATGAATCTTTTATTCAGTGGCCGTTATATTTAATCTCGCGTAACGATAAAAAATAGAAACAAATAAAAACTATGTAAAATATACACCGAGTCAGTACTTAAAACCTTCCGTCTGGTCGATGCCAATTTTTTCCATTAGATCTGCAAGTTAATATGTGAAATCCAGTTTTAAATTTATCGTTGACAGAAGAGCACCATAATTTAATTTTCTAAAAACTGAACCGCAGATTTTATGCATTTATTGTATTACAACTAAGCAGGTCAAATATGAGAAATTAAAGCATCCGGAGAATCTAAACATATTCAACCTATTAATTCCATTAAGAAAGCAAATCAATTTCTATCCAACACCCGTGTGTTACAATTGTGGCAATCAATTTTTATTTTAAAAAATTTCGAAATCTTGACATGTTTGAAATTGTCGATTTTGAAATTATGCTAAATAAAAATTTAAGTACAGCAGGTGCAAGAATCGGGAACCAAATAACAACCTATCAACGACTTTCATGATTTTAATAATTTAGAAATAATTAGGGGTGTGCGAGAACCCGAAATATCGAGTCGGGTCGGGAACATGAAATTTTTTCGGGTTCGGGAGGGGTACCCGAAATTTCGAGATTCTCGTATTTATCGGGATTCTCGATATAATCGGGATTCCCTAAAGAGAAATCGAAATTTTCGGGAAACCCGATTGTTTTAGGAATCTCGAAATTTTCGGGAAACCCGATTCTTTCGGGAACCTGACCCGACCCGACCCGACCCGACCCGACCTCTTCCCAACTTGCCCCGACCATCGGGTTCCCGATATTTCATGTTCTCACACACCTCTATAAATAATACATTGACATTTTTAAATTTCTTTAATTTGGAAATAATAGATTGCCATTTCAAAATTTCTTTAACCGCAATACCGTATTAAATCTTGCCCAATCATTGTTATCACGAACGCAGGAAATCTTGTCCAGTGATTAATCTTCAGGTTGCAACGTGTCCTCGACATTGTGCAAGCGAGAGCGGCTGCCTTTAATAAAAGAAGTAGCGAACAGTTCTTCGAAAACACTGGACCGTTCCATATATCATTCGAATACCATCTGAAACGGTGCCGGCAAAGAATTTACGAGAAAGCCTGTGCTTGCGCGATTCATTGAGCCCGTGTTCCACTTAAAACTCGGAAAGTCGTTCGCAGCACACCTCGTTTCTCAAGTAATGTTTGTTCCGATTCGTCGGCCACGCGGTCTGCGCGAACAGCGAAGTTTTAAAGCGTCCGCGGTCCGTTTGGACAGTCCATTACGACGTAGGTCGTGCCTTTTTCCCTGTTTTTGTTCGTCGCGCCGATCCCGTTTTTCCCGGAGTCGGCGTTCATTGGCATGGTAAGGTAACGAAGCCATCAGGGGACGACAATCCGTCGCGACTGATCGAATAATCCGGCCGAGTTAGGCCAGGGAAAAGCGAATTTTCCCGCAGACCGGCCCGAGCGCTTTCAACGCGGGCGCCACGTTAACTTCGTTTGCGACGATGCATCTGAAATTACACAACGTTACGTTGTTAGTCACTTGACGTGCACCGGGTAACTCGCCGCTTTGCCGGGGGATTGCCGCGGCACCGACATCTACCCCCGGAAAATCGATGATTTAATAAGGTGCCTCATTATTCGGCGACCCGCTGCGCTGCGGCGATTCGCGTTCCAACCCTGTGGAAATCTTTTCGCGGCTAATTGATCGATAATTTCGTTCCCCGAACTGCGTCGCCCCCGACGCGACCCTGGTATCCTGTATAAGGGGCTGTCGGTAATTTAAATGGCTCTGTTAGAACTGCTGATCAAAGGACCGATCCGGGAATCGGGCTTCTTTTCTAATGCGATGATGTTAGGGGGCCCATAAGTAATCAATTATTTTGAAATCTAAAACAAGCTTTGTAGGGAATTCAAGTTTTTATTTCTTAATTTATTGTATAACCTCCATCATTATCAAGAACAGTTTTCCATCTTTCCTGCAAATTTTCAATCCCTCTCTTATAGAAATCCAGGGTTCGTAAAGCAAAATATGACTCAAGGTGCCTCCTTACATCTTCTACAGAAGTAAATGTCTTATTTCTTAAATAAAGCTCCTGAGATCTGAAAAGATGATAGCCGGAGAGATCAATATCCGGTGAGTAAGGGAGGTGCAGTAAAACTTCCCATTGCAATTCTTTGATTTTTTCCTGAGTGCGTTTTGCTGTATGGGACCGGGCATTGTCAATTTTTAGTATTACACCTTTTCTATGAACTAAAGATGCACACTTTTTCAATAGTTCTGAATACAGCCTTTGTAATTGCTGACAATAAAACTCAACAGTAACTGTTTCTCCAGGTTTTAACAAATCAAAGTGAATTATGCCACGACAGACCCACCAAATGTACAGTAACACTTTTCTAAGTGATAGAGTAGGTTTAGGAGTCGAAATTGTGGTTTGATTTGCAGAAAGCCATTGTTTGGAACGCTTTATCTTACCATAAAGAACCCATTTTTCATCTCCGATAACGATTCTCCTAAGAAATGGATCTCTACGAAATCTGGATAGCAATGAAGTGCAAATTGATCAACGAATATTCTTGTTGATCTCAGATAATTGATGCGGTACCCATATTCTTTGCCCATATGCCTTTCCCATTTCGTGTAGGTGCCTTTGTATAGTTGACCATGTGGGCCCAAGGCTTCTCGATAATTCTTGTATACTTAATTTTGGATCAGTTCCACTAGAGATTTTAAGGTGTAATTATCAAATTCAATTGGTCGTCTACTTCGAGGCCTGTCTGAGAGATCATAATCACCAGCAGCAAACCTTCTGATCAACTGTGACACTTGTTGACCTTCAATACATCTGCATAAACACACAAATTTTCTTTTTTGTTACCGTTGCATTAAATCCCGCATGAAAATGAAAAAGTATGCAATGACGAATATAATGCTCGGTAGGTACGGATGCCGCCATTTTATTACAGGGTTGTAAACAAAATTATACTTTTTAGAATATGTCGAACACAGGCTGCTTTACCGAAAACTGTAAAAGAATACATGGGTCCTCTTCAACGATCGATACAGAACTAAAGACAACACAAATTCTTTGCAAATAATTGATTACTTAAGGGTACCCCTAATAAAATAAATCTCGGTGAGTATGTGGACGCAGGAACTCGAGAAATAACGTAAAGTAGGAAAAATTTCGAGTAATTAAAAGAATGTTTGTAATAATAAATAATCCGGCTCCAATTCAGTGATGATGTATAAAACAAAAATTCATATGTATATTTTTCTATATTAGTTTCTGGGAGTACACTAATTGTCGTAATAATCTCTATTTTATAGCATCGGCGGTTTACACTGTATTAAAGTGTAGAATTCTGAGTAATAAGGGTAACCATAGCTTGTAGACAAAACCACAAACTCTAAAACACGCTAATGATCCCACTAACGACCTTGCGGCCAGCTGAGATATTTTACTATGCGATTATGGCGGCAATGAAATTAAGAGTTTATTAGGCGCTGGAAACAGGTAAATATGGAAACAGTTCTCAATACTCAGTCATTTGCTCTATTATTGTTCGTATTATGCGTTCAACACTATGTCTGTTCAACAAATCAATAAATATAGTGTATTGAAAACATTTTAGTCGTTTTACGAACACTCTTTCGAATGTTTTAATGGACTTGTGGAATATTTGCACATTTCACAGTTGAATGATTGATATTCTATAGGACTGTTTCATTTGAAGTTATAACAATATTTACCGCAACGGGAATAATGCATTTTCTATGTCATACTTCGTCTTCCGTCCAAAGAGAATAAATCAGAGCTCCGGAGGGTTCTGGAACTTTTTAATAAGCTGTATTAGGATTTATTACACGTGTAACCTTTTTAACGAAATTCTCGCATTATAACTTCCGTTGAAAACAAATAAGGAAATACTCTTGAAAATAACAATTGTGAGTTGAATACAACTAATAAAATATGAAAATAAAATTTTTTCTATAACAGGATCACGAATTTTTTTATTGATTAACGATACAATAAAAGTTTTCGAACATAAAACGAAATATCGGATACTAATTAATCGATAGAATTACAATAATATTGAATGATTATTCTAGTTTTAGTTTTGAATTGACATTCTGAAGACGTTGTTTATTGACAACATGTACCAGGATAATTCAAAGCTTGTTTACGTTTCTGTTCGGACTGAATAGGTAGTTAGGAAACTAAGGACGTTACGGAATACAAACACTGCATTTACGACGATACTTCATACACAGCAGCACACAAAAGACATTGTGTTACAAGGTACGTATCTTCCCTAAAGCATTTCATACACCACATTGCGTTACAAGGATATTTCGTCACTACTGCGATAAGGCTAAATAAGTTAATAACGAGTAGATCCATATTCATATCTTATATCATAAATATATACATATTATAGAATTCCTATGGCGTATGTCTTCATTCGAGTTATATAAAAACTTTATTTATGTGCATCCAACAGCACGATCTTCCATAAATTTAAATGTTATAGCTTCTCCTTTACGACGATTCTCTGAAAGTTGATTTACGATTTCTCAGAGACAATTTCTAATACATTTCTAATACTATTCTAACAATAACTATATATATTTTTTAACTGTTGACGTATACAATTTCGACTCACAGTTCTCTCTTTCGCTCTCCCTCTCTCCCTCTCTCTTTAAAATTTCAATTCGCATTGTTCACTCTTTCTTTCTATACAATTTCGACCCGCAGTGCTCGCTCTTCACCTCTGACTCACGGCCGCGACCTATATCTCGCATATATAGGCCGATCGTCACAACAATAACATACATACAAATCGACTCACATACGGAATTCGCGGTCGTCGCACTTTCGTCACTTTCTCTCTTACACAATCACTCTCCCACTCTTTCACACACGCTCGCTAGGGCGTTCACCTGTTAGCTGTTTATTGTTTCCGCGACAAAAACGCCACGCGTTTTTGCTTCCCAGGACAACCTAACCGTAGATCGCGCTTAACGGTTTCGCATCCCTACAATTTATTACTGCAAAAATTGACTAGATTATAGCGTAAGGTGAGAACCTCGTTATCCAATAACTACAAATTGTCTTACAAACTTAGAATATAAACGAAACTTATGTGAAGCCCAGAAAATTCGCGCTGCGTTCAATGTGTTAACACTAAACCTACCGACATTTCTTGTATACCTGTTCCTACCAAGAATAGTCTTCCTTTTATACTGATTGTTTACATTTAGAAGAGTAAATACCATATTTTCCGCGGCAGGTAAGACAAGGTACATACATTTCTTGGAAAAAAATAAAACGAGAAATAAATACTGAGAAATACATTGTATACATACTTTAAGAAAAGTCGTAAGGATAAATAGCGATGTGATGATGTTGTGTATACGAAATTGTACGCAGAAGTTTGAAGAGGTCAATTTGACCAGCCGTGGTAGGTTTAGTGTTAATAATTTTATGTTATTACGTTAGTGACGTTACGTTCTCGACGTTATCGACTACCACGGCGAGGAAAATCGCAGAGTAAAAGGAACGTCATGATAACAAGCTTTTCACCTGGAGCATCCTACGGTACTGTAGAAAATGGAGGAGGGCAGGGGCGGCTGCGGCTGATAATAAAAATTCAATTACCGCGGCAAGAATGTTTTATATCGGCGGCCACTTGAAAGTAATCGGTCCATTTGCGGGACGGCCCTGCGATGAGATGATTGGCCAAAAGCGAGAGCAAAATGACGCATAATAACGGCGAATGGCCGTAAGTGAATACGAAGCGGCGGCGGCGGCTGATGGTTTCCCGGAGGGAAGACGAGTCTTCAACCCCGATGGAGATTGATGCGGATTGCATTAATCTACCTCTGTCTGGCTTGTCCTTACCACTACCACTGCGCCGCCCCGGCAACGCGACGAGACGCGGCGCAGCGCGGCGCGGCGCGACACGACGCGACGGTCCGCCTAGCTTTTCACTGGACGAAGAATAATGCGGATATATTAAGCCCCGAGCATCCGTCGTGTGTCCGGTTCTCTCCCGAAAATATATAATCCAGAAGCGAGCCGGGGTCCAGTCCAGCAGCTCTGTTCCCGGCGTACCGTGTTATCGTTCCTTCCTTCCGTTCGGTCGGATATTTCCGCGTTTCTACGGCTCGTCAGCCGCGGAATGCGATTTCGTACGGTTTCCGCGTGAACGGACGTCCTCCATGACTCGCTGGAATTTATCGGCATCGCTGGTTCTTTTGCACCCGGAGGGAAACGAGAGAAAAACGGGGAAGACCGGCCCGGCCCGGCCCGGCTCGTTAAATAGATCCGCGCCGGATGCCAAAGGCAAGCGACCGTTAATTGATACCATTGCTCCTTTCATCTGGTGCTTCGATCGTTTCAGATCCTCCTCTACCTTCCGCCGAGGCGACTCTACTAGTTTCTTTTTTTTCTTTGTTCCTCGTCCGGCGAAGACGTTGCTGGGAAGTCGAATCAGCTTCTTTTTTGGGATCGCGATCCTTTGAGCGATTCCTCACGGGTGGCGCACAGTGCACACGGACTTTATATCCGGTTTGTTGAGCAAATAATAGTCAAGTTCAAGTCTCTCGAAGCAATGTATCACTCGCCCTCGTTGGTTTCTTCGCGTCTCGAGTGTCAATGCCACGTAACGTTTCGAAACGAATACAGTGAATTCTCGGTATACGTGAACAACACGGGCCTTGCCAATACCGTCCAAGACATACCCGACTACAGTGAGTGTAAAAAGTATTCGTACACCTCTAGTAGGCTTAAAAACCATGTATTCCTCTATGTAATTGCACACATATTTATAAAACGAAACATAATTGTAATTGTTATATATTTTAACTACATACTGTCATGTAAATATACTTGAAAAAGTTTAACGTTAACGAGAAAAATTAAAAAATATGAGAAGTGTCTCTAAATTGGCGCGCAAAAAGTATTCGTACATGTACTAGAATGCACTTGAAGGGCGTCCGATTGTTTATATTATGGTTTAGCGGGACCCGACAAATAATCCGACAGAGTCTTTGATGCACAGTCTAGTGGCAATCTTCGGCAAAACTAGTCAATTTTTGTAACATTCGGTAAAATGGGTCGTAAAGATAAGGAAACGAGTGAGACTGAAAGAAAAATTATTATACAACTGCATAATGAGTGCAAATCATTGTGAGAAATAGCAACAAAAATTAATAGGCCACATAGCACTATACAAGGAATTATAAATTGATATGGTGAACGAAAAACCAATAAAAATAAAGAAAAAACTGGTCGACCTCGAAAACTTAGTTCACGCGATGAACGTTTTATAGTGCGTGGAATAAAAAGAAATCCTAAAATTGGTGCGACGTTTATCATCCAGGCTTTGACGATATAAGAGATGACACTGTATTTTCTTAACGTTTAAGAATGCATTTTTATGGTACAGGCGTTTATCTGTTTCTACTAAAAAGAAAACCTTTAGGGTAACTTTTTTGATCTAGTAATTCGTAGAGATAAAAATTTTGTCCAGCTTTTTAAAATAACTGGCGCTGCTGCGCGCCCGCTTCGAAACCCGACATAATCATCCTGCTCGTTGTTCGCCGATCGATCGATCGTCTACTGTCGCACGGTTCTACGTAATTCGTCGCCTAACCAGCCTATCCGACACCAGTGGCTCGTCAAAGCGGAACAAGGTTAAGGATCGAGACCAGAGATTCGACAGAAGTATGAGAGATAGCGCGAAGTACCGGCCGAAGTTTGTCGCAAGTTTAGATTGAGTTCAATCTCCGAGCCACGCGATCGTTGCTCCCCTAGTTTCAGGACGGGCTTCCCTCCGACCTTTACCCCCATCTTCCGCGCAGGCTTATCGTCTAATATCCTACGGAGGGCGGAGGGACGAAATATCAAGGCATTCCGTACTCAGACCCATCTCCTCCAATCCGTGGTCTCTCTCCTGCCGACACGGGACCGTCTGGAGCTCCTTCTTCCCGCGCCGCTGACAAAGTGGTCGAGCCACGAAATTGCTGGCAACTGCCCCCACACCGCCCCCGACCCCTCCCACGACACATTTTTACCCGAGGACCACGCCAGCTTCCGCAGTATCAGCCGCGGTGACAAAGTTTCCCGGGTAACTTGTGCAATCGCGACTTTTCGACTCCTGGGCGCGTGGAAGCGTCTTCGATTTGCAAGAGTTGCGCACGAGCGTGAATGATTTGTAGCAATGCTCGGAGTAACCGAAAGAATTTCGATGACTTCGTTCTCTTGTGCTCTACAAGCACATCTAACGAAAAAGCATGTCATACCATTAAAGAGAAAGTACCAATGACCTTGGATCTCTGGAAAATGACCTTGAAAACAGTAACATTACCGGTGCATGAATGATTTGTAGAAGTGCTCTGAATAACCGAAAGAATTTCGATGACTTCGTTCTCTTGTGCTCTACAAGCACATTTAACAAAAGAGCATGTCATTCCATTAGAAAGAAAGTACCAATGACCTTGGATCTCTGGAAAATGACCTCGAAAACAATAACATTACCGGTGCGTGAATGATTTGTAAGAGTGCTCGGAATAACCGAAAGAATTTCGATGATTTCACTCTCATGTGCTCTACAAACACATCTAACAAAAAAAGTACGTCTTTCCATTAAAAAATTACTGATGGCTTTAAATCTCTGAAGAATGACAAAAGATACCATCACCGGTGCGCGTGCCCCATAATATATTTCAATTTTGCCCTCGGCACTTTTTCCATAAAATCATTAATAACAAAGATATTCAAGCGTTCCCACTAAAATGCCCCCTCTCTTCAAACAGTCTTTGGATTACGTCATAGGAGCGTTTGCTGTAGCTGAAATATTTATTCCGCCAAATATTGCCTAGCACAGCTGCCAACATACACCGCAATCGAACATCGTTAACGCGTACCCCAGTCACTCCATCCCAATTACGCGTGTCGTCGGAGAGAATCTACTCAAAAGAATTCGAGCCGTGCGCGAATGTTAGCCGGCGCCACTGGAAAAAAGAGTTATTTTTCTTTTTTTGTCGAAACGAGCTTTACGACGTAACGCGCGATAGGCGGCGTTCGTAGCCCTTTATTTCTCGCTGCCGTAGGTATGATCACCGGTGACGCATCAGGCTTCAAAAGATCTTGCCGCGTTTATCCGTCGCCGGTGTCGCGCTTCTCGACAAGATAACAGTTGTACAGCGTGCGAACGCGGGTATGTATGTATATCCCCGTGTCGCGAGAGAGCGGCTTTTCATTTTTATTATCGGGACCGTTATTGTGCAGCGGCGTGTACGGGCCGTGATACCGGGGCCAGGACGAGAGCGCTTTTCAACGACAGACGCACCGGCGCGGCTCTGCGGCGTCGAAACACGCGCATAATCGGGCGCCGTTCCTCACAAAGGCGACGCCTCGGTAACGGGCATGTCCCTGTGTTCCGATAAGGTCTCTCACTCGGGGCCCCGAACCATTCAGGAAGTGTAAACCCATAAGAAACGAGGACAGCCGCCCCATTCGGTGCTGGGTGCGAATTGCGGGTCATCTTGTATAATATTGGCCCAGCCGCCGCTGGTAAAATAGAGAGAGAGAGAGAGAGAGAGACAGCATCGTTGTAAATTCCCTCTATCGTTCTTTCTCCCTCCATCAGCAGTCGCAGCAGCACCCCTCTTTGACCCTTTATCCCGTGGCATCGGCGTCGACAATGCGTCCCTGGGATATTAAGAGCCTCCGAGCGATCCGATATTATCCATATTATATTTGACGGCCGTGCTTCCGCAAGTGCCTCGTATCTCTCCTAGTTAATAAAAACATAAAGAGAGCGGGATAAAAGGGCCTTCCCGAGCGATTCAAGGGCGCGAGCCGCGGTAAGTCACCTGCGAACGTATACCCGGGAGCCCTAGGAACCATTTTCGAGGGTTTCGGAGTGGGGGGAAAAACTGCGGCGCGGGAGGACGAGGAGGGTGTCGGACAAGGGTGGCGGAACTCGCACCTCGCTAGGATAGGTATCTTAACGATCGTGTCTGAGGCGGGATACATTGGGCGTGAAATAAGGCGCCTTTGTTAGGGCAGCTTTTCTTCGGAGGCTGCTCTTCAAGCTCTCCCCTCTGTACCCCTGCAATTCATTCCCTCAGACCCCGGACCAGCATACGCCTTCAGTTTCCTCGGTTGCCACCCTCGCAAACCGCAACCTCCGTCAGGATCACCGGCGAGGGTCCCCGTGCCACGCTGTCTGGCGCTCCCATAGTTCCGACAGGCTCGTTTCGGGAAACAGGATGGAAAGGGACCCGCGAAAACTGCCTCGGCGACAAGCCTCCTCTGCGACGACCTTCTCGTTCGACGGCCGCGGTCGTGGAAACCGACGGGCTAACAGTTTTAGTGTTTGCCTAAATCGGGGGACAGCGCACTCCCGCTTGCGGATCCTCGCTAAGTGAGGACCGATATTTGTCGACGACGCTGTTATTTGAATTTCCAGTACACGCTTTACATCCTAATAGCGGTATTAGGCGAGCCTTTCGAGGAGACGGGCTGCGATATTCATTGTGTAATTGGCCCATTCGGTGCACTCTATGATCGCCGAGATATGTACAGGATTTCCGTGGGATATTGTACAGCGCTTGACAAAATTATAAGCGGACTGCGAATTTTAGGCGTCGATAGAAAAATTGAATAGACCAAACGCGACACGGTGTACACATTTAATCAATTTAAATATACAGGGTGTGCCGAAAGTCGTGGCACAACCGGCACTGGACTGATTCTACGTGTAGAAATAAGTCGAAAAAAAGGAAATAACATTTTCCAAAAAATCTGTAGAATTTAGAAATAAAGAATTAGAAGATTCGAAGAAGATTAGATTCGATTAGAAGATTTAGAATTTGACAAACTTGAAGGGTACTAATTTACTGGTGTTCTAATTAGAAGAAATGGATGTACTCGTAGAAAATTGTATACGAAACGGGTACATTGTATGTGGAATCTTGAAAATGCTGAATTCAATTTGAAAATTCCGATTTCGCGAGGTACAACTTCTCCACGCGTAAAAATGCTCGCAATTACGTTTTCTGCACTCATCGATATTCATTGTTGTACTTCAAACACCATCGTTTATTTTCTGTTCGCACCATTTCGGTGTTTGTTTTCTTCGTTCAGCACCACTGCGAAGCCAATAAATACCGGTTTTGTAAAACTGAATTTTTTGTGATGAAAATCGTTATCGTTATTGTTTGCTTTCATTCATAATTTATGCGTAACTGGTACAGCAATACGTATATGAATCTCTGACCAACATGGTACTTATAGATAATGCTGTATTGCAGATATCTTCGCAACTAATTAAAATCCTATAATTCGAACGTATCGATTAAATGAAACGGACCCCTTGTTGCCTAATGAAAATCTTTATTGAGATAATGAGACGCTTTTTAATTGCAGTTTTCATTAACTGCTGAAATATAAATTTGCACAAACGTACGAGCGCTGTTTGTTACCTAACAAAAACATTCATCGGGATAATGAGATGGTATTTAATTCCGGTTTTCATTGACCGACCCCAAAAATGCCAATTTGCACAAACGTACGAGCACCATTTGTCACCAAACAAAAACATTCATTCCGATAATGAGATACTTTTTCATACTGGTATTCATTGATTAACCCTTAGTTAGAAATGTGATTACGCGCAAAACGTACGAGCACCATTTCTCACCGAACAAAAACATTCTGCGGCGATAATGGGATGCTATTTCATTATGGTTTTCATTGATTAACTCTTAGTTAAAAATGTGAATATGTACACACGCGCGAGCACTATTTGTCACCCAACAAAAACATTCGGTTGCGGATAATGAGATGCCATTTCATTCGGGTTTTCATTGATTAACTCTCGAGTTAAGAACCTGAATATGCACAACCGTTCACGGTCTAATAGTAATTAACAAAACATTATTATTATAACATCAACAGTATAATAGCTGGGATAAAATTATCTCAACTTCATCTCTGATTATAATCCAAACAGTTATAACAGCTGATTAAGTTTACATTGGATAAATGCCCAGAAAAAGAAAACCACGAAATAATTTAAAATTATAGAACATGGCATAATATGACTTTCAGTTGATAAATTGTTGTAATATTTCATGAAGGTGGTACGTTACATTTAACCCAGCATTACTCACGTGGGGAATCTGATCCCCAGTAAATTAAAGATAATTCTGATTATTCAGCTTGACAATTAATTACTTAGTCTATAAATGGTTTGGAATACCTCGCAAAAATTTAAAGAATTTTTAAAGTGAGCAGCGTAGACCTCCAATATGAAAACTAACATAAACATTTCACGCACGAGCAATGTTAATAACACATTTTAAAGTAGCAATGTAACTAGTGGCAACAAATCATGTACGTGTTGCGCCAAACAAGACGTAAAATCGAACGGTTCAAAGGTGAGAAAGCCAACTGAAAAAGGACCAGGTGCAACCATACGAATTCATTAACCCGGCAATCGAACTCTCTCCGCCATTCTCTGTCACTACCGTTCGCAGTCGAACATCCGGCGCCATCCCGACCTTGAAATAAAAACCCAATCGATGGCCGACGCATTACGTCGTATGCATTCCGGCTGCTCGTCACTGTATCTTCAAAGCTCGTCACGTCCCGTCGTCCCCGACGTTATACGGCGTCGAAATTTATGATAGGCTGCCAGGCGGTCTTGCGTACCTATAATCCCTTTACGCCGGTTACCTGCAACGTGCCTCCTTTCTCCACGATTTCGTTATTTCTCTGCCGATAGACCCCTGAAAATTTCGTCCTGTGACATTATCGTTGACGGTCGCACGTCGACGACGACCCGGTCTGAATGAAAAAGAAGCGCGCGTGCACGCGGCTGAAATAAACTCGAACGCCAACTCCCCGCCCCACCCCCCGAGAGATTTACAATTGATACCAGCGAATAATTCTGCTGTCGTGCTCTTCGCATTATCGCCAGAGCTCGATCTCCCCGAGAATTTACATTCCGGTCCTGGTTTCCTTTTTATTTTACCGCGCGGAGGCTGTCAACAAATCTTCGGTCATTTCATTTTGGGTGAAAATCACTTTGGTCGTGTTTACTCGATATATGTCGGAGCCACGGGTCTAGCCATTGACATGTATCGGCCAGGAGATACAATTCTTTCTCCCGAGCTCCTTGGCCCCTCACGGGGCTTACCCCGCTGTAGTGAGGATAATTCCGCGAGGTTTATCACCCAAGCCTTGGCGACAAATATCGAGAAATCAGGACTATATTAAAAATATAGAGTACTATATCAGTAATATATTAGAAATATAGATTGTAGAAAAATCACTGTACCTCGCAGTGGGAATAATTCTGGGACTTTTATCGACTAGACATTTGGGTGCACATACAGGCTGCAATTTCTTGACGGTTAAATACTGATTAACTTTGATACGAAATATTTTTCTGTCCGGCCATTCGAAGAGGCTGAAAAGTCGTGAGTATAGAGTAAACACTGTATTTTCATCTTCTTCGTCCATTCTAATGTGAGACGAAAGAAATGTGTATTAAATAAACATCCAGGGAGAAATACATGGTACCACAAACCTTGTTCTGCAGACATAGTTTTACGGATAATGGTTGCTAGTTTAACCCTAGAGTGGTCGCGCGAATTTTCGTAACGCCAGTGGTCTTGATATTACAAACCTTATTTCTCACTAAAAATGTCATTGGGTTCAAATAACAGGACACATATAATGCATTGTTTTTAATTCAGAAGGAATAGAAGTACAATAATGGAAATTATTACATATTCATGAATAAACAATCTCTCCTTCGGCTATGAGTAAATAAAGTCAGTCTGTGAGACCGGGCGCGACCAATCTAGGGTTAAGATTTTTAGTTCAACTTTTCAGCAAGTACTCTTTAAATAAAGTTATTAATTTTCTAAAGAGACATAATTTTAAGTGTAGAAAGATTGTGATGTATAACTTCCTGAAGGGGTCCCCTTGCTTTTTCAAAAGAGGAGTATTGAGTGTTATAATTCCAAACTTTATATGATTATTGATTAACCAACAAGTGAAAAATGTACTGAAATTTTTTAAGTAATAATAATAGCTTTCCTCGGGCATGCTAATACTTCTAATTTCTTTCGCAGACTAAATGCTGGGATGCAATGTTTCGTAGGGTCCTATTAATTTGCACACGTCGTGGATGCATAAATCTTCGCAGTTTGATCACCAGTTCTGGAACGGAAATGTAACAACCTAGCACAGACAAATGGTCGCTTGGGTATTCTTGCGCGTCGGTTGTAGAATATTACGAGTCGAGATTATTAAATTTCTGATAAAGGATCGCAGGATTGCGACAGAACGATTCCTTCCCGAGGATTGCTGTCATAAAGGATCATCGTATAACACGTGAAACTCGATATTAGAACGAAGAAACACAATCTATAAATTATATTTCAATCGATCTTTCACTGTAAAGGATCTTATAATGGACCATATAATTTCTCTCATCATTAAGCCCAAAACGATCCATGAAATCGAGAATTCGTCGAAAGATCCCCGGTCCAATTATCACCGAAATCCGTGGCTTCTGTTCGTTCGCGTTGGTTCAACAATATTAATCCTCTAAAGAGATCAAAGCCGGTCGGCGAAACCTATCTCGCCGGGAATCGCGTGTATTATTACAGCATCCTTTTGATCTCGGGCCCGTTTTCTTTCGTGAAAAGAAATCGAAATCCCCGGCAAAGCCAGAGAGAAGGAGAGAGAGAGAGAGAGACTAACATAATCGGCGATGGAAGATTTACGGACGGAACGTTTCGGTTCATCAAAGGGATTGCGGTGTTTCCATTTAATGCTTTGTAACGATCCCTCGGAAAGACGGCGGCAGTGGTGGTGGTGTGTAAATAGTCGGACGCAGAAGTAGTCCACGAATCGAGAGGAACGCGCATGAAACTTTGTTAACGCAAACACGCGTGTTCCACATTAACCCCGGAAGTGGCTTGGGCCAGCGCGGGTGGCCAAAGGACACCGGAGGGGGGGGGGGGGAGAAGGGGCCGGAAACAAGGTAAACGCGAGCCGGCAAAGTGTAGGCGAAGGTAAACGACACATTGTTCTCGTATGTTCGCGGGTAGCTAGACTGCCGCGAGCGGGTCGAGCCAGCGCAACGGTAATGTCGAACGCTTAAATAATGCAACGAATGCATCGATAGACCGCGTGCACCGTGGCTGCATTTACACCGCAGTCGCGCCGCGTTCGACCGCGTTCCCCACCGATAAAACTTTCACGAGCGCCCGTGGACCGAACTTTTATCGCCGCTTATCGATTACCTGCCATTTCTGTAATTGCATGATTCCTCTGTCGAGGACGTCTATGCCCCTCCGCTTTATTCCCGTTCAAATTGAACCCCGCCGCCGAATCATTTTTTCAATTACAGCCTCCTCGAAACGTGAGAACTAATTCGCTTCGATACGAACATCGTGTGGACACGTTCTAATTTAAGGAGGGATTCTCGCGTAACTGGTCCAAAAAATCAATTTTTTCCTATATTTTTTAAAAGTATAGAAACTTGAAAACGACCTTCAAAAGTGTTACACTGAAATTCATTGAAACAGTAGCAGCAGTGCGAGTAGCAGTACAGAACGTTGAAAGCACTTTTCTCGAAACTATATTTTTGAAATTGGCGTGCAGGATAACTCAATAAATAATTGACTAAGCATGTTCAACCAACTGTTGTTGTAATCCGTTTATACATTTCTCTAGACATTGTACTACAGATCTTAACGTCATTATTCATTTATAACATTTTTTGAATTCTTATAAACCCAATGCTTCAATTGGAAAAAGTTCATTTTTCTATTAAAAGCCTGAAACTTGTCTTATTTTCGTACGTCAGTGAAACTCTGACAAAGAGTTTTAGGATCTTTTCTACCTTTTAGAATCTAATGATTAATACAAGTGCTACGCTGCATGCCAATAATAGTTGCACTGCCGAGGAGTAACAACAATTTTCTACAACTTCGTGTAACAGTGATAAAAAGATGAATAGAAAATTTTTTCCTAGTTTTTGGATGTATCTTTATACCCATAAAATAATAAACTTCTGGAGCTAATAGTTTTCTGGAGAAAAAAATGTTAAAATATTGAGAGGTTTAGAAAACGAGTGTCTATTATGAGACTTTTAACTTCTACAAGCGATAAAAAAGAAACCTGTAATACATTGATTCTACCCATCAGTTTTCAAGTTAATTGTTCGACTAAATCATGTAATTTCATAGCAGACAATTCAGCAAACATGATTGTTGCGACGCGTACCCACCACCCAATCGCTTAACGGCTTTCGGACCGTCCTTGGGCTACTTGCGCCCTCAGCTTCTTAAACAATGACCCAGACGAGCCTTCTGTCCGCCACGTGCCCATCGAAAAAAACGGTTCTAACGCCACTACCGAAACGGGTCCGTTTTCAACCCTGCAAATTCAAACAAACTGCCGTTTATGACATATGTAGCTACAATAAATCCTCCAAGCCATGGGACACAACTATTTAGCGTTCGACTTTTAACTACCGATTTCGTCCCCGAGCCATCTGTTTGTATTCATCTGTATTCATCGCGTTTTTAACTTCAATATATCTTGCCAGGTCCGAACCTCTTCCTTGTTTTATTGTCATTTCGAAAACTCCTCCCATAAAGCGAAAACGACGAAGGGAGGGAATCGTGAATTGGGGGCGGAAGTAGATATAAGTATCGCCAACCACTAACATAGTCAGCTTGACACCAACAACAGAAATCGTAACGTCAACATCGTATCTCTAACTCCGTGCTGTCGCTGTAACGATAGTAATACCGTTTGCAACGCCGTATCAATCTTTAAAACGCGAAGAATCGAATCGGTGAAGTCTACAATCAAGTTTCCTTGAAGTAAAATAAACTTGTAAAACCAACAACGCTCCGATATTCATTTCAATCAGTTCAGCTTTTCGTTAATTCGAAAACGAGCAACAATGATTGTCTAGAGTTATCCAGACTCGTAGAGCACGCCATTCCAATTTAAAATCGCTATAACTTTATAAATTTAAGAATTGTATGAATTCGCATTCCGAAATGTATTTTTGATGTCCAGTTTGGTAATAAAATGTGAAGAGACACCGACTTTTTCCAATTTCTTGAACAAAACACTCCTTAAGGCTCCTATATCAAATCTAGCCGACATTCTTCTCGACTGCGTTCCCATTCTGTTGTATCGGTTTCAGTTTTATGGAACGCGAAAGGTAAATTTATATACGGCGTATCTCAACGCATCGACAACTTTTATGAGTATGATCGATACGCAAATGTAGCGCGCATGAAGTATGATCGTACGATGACCCGGAAATGAAACTGATCTCTAATAGAAGATTAATATCGACAAACGAATGGAATCGTAGTAATGAGGCAAGATCGATTGAGACGTTTAACACAATAACTCGGTGGCTTCGAAAAGAAATTTTTATTATACTTCATCTGTTCCTGTAGTGAAAATTTTTGAAATTCGTTTTGTAGATACGTGTCGGTTACCCTGAAAATTTAATAAAAGACACGATAGTAATTAAAAGATGTAAGAATGATATTTATTATTGATTGAGACGTGACTTGCAAATATTAACAATCCGCTGAATTTATAACATTTCTGACATTATCACGAATACATTTCAACCCGACTTTTTAATATTGACTTTATTTCACGTCTACGGACCATTTTTAACGTTATCAAGTTTTAGAGTAGGAGCTAACTACGTAAAGAAATGAATAATACCAGTGTATGGTAATGAATGGAGTCCATAGTACGCACACTAGCATAATTTGCTACATCTCCGAAGCGAATGAATCTCGTTCGTTCCAGAGGGCGTTAAAATCCTCTTGAAGCGTGACTTTTCATACCATTCGAAATAGTTTTTAAATACGTGTATTTAACCTCACATTTTTGGGGAATTAGTTGAAATTCAGTCTAGCTGAAGAATCTTCATGTGGCTACATTTCATATCACCCTAATTGTTCTAGGCAGTTCTAGATAGTTCTGAATAAAATATTTTTCAATGTAACGATTCACATTGATTGAAATGAAAAAATGATTTTCAATTCAAATATTCTGCCATCTTTCTATACGTCTATTAGGTTGATATTGTACTTTTAAAGGTAAAAAATAGATTAAAACCTTTGCGTACACTTAATACTTAATTTCATTTGTATATGTACTTATTATAAATATATTCTGCTGCACCTTCACACGCACAGATACCTTTTCACAACTAAATATTAAAATACCTAATTACTTCGGGGTCTTCATACTCAGGGTCTTACACTGATTGGCATCTGAGCCGACCATGCATAATGTCATTGTATGTATGTTTCGTATGTTACACTTCGATGGTTCAGCGAGCAACATACACGTGTTCAATTGCCCCACAATACATATTCGCGAGTGTGTATTAAATGCGCCGCACTATTTGAAAATGTGTGGAGGCGAAACTAGATACTCTACACTATGCAGCCTACAGTCTGTGCAACGTGAACGAATAGACTTTGCTATGGCTGCCCTATAGCTCGCATATTGTAACTTTGTTTCCGTAGCGTGCCGAGCGGGAGTTTAATCCGCGTGCAACTGTATCGCGATATACCCATGTGAAATGCAACCTGGCGCTCTTTCCTGATTTTCTATGCGATGCATTCTAACATTATGACCACGGTGCAGTGCGGTTCGCGGCCGCCGGCAGCGACGCCACCGCAGATTTTCTACTCCGGCTTTTGTTACGTTCGATCCCGTGCACACGTCATGGCTGGGCGTCGCAGTGTTGCAAAGTCGAAACGCATGTACATATATTGATTCCCGCATCTACGGAGATAAATACGACGTCACGGTCCACCGGGTGCATACACTCCGGCTCCCGATACGTGCTCCTCAAAACGAGCTCGGCGTCTATGCACTCCGCGCCGGGTTTTTTTTTCCTCCCCCCTCCAATAAGATTTAATCTCTCCGGCTCCGTGCAGCCAGCGCACAAAACGAAAAAATAAACAGCCGGAGTACGACGAGCGTAAGAATCAATAACGAATACCTCATGCTGTTACAATCCGTTGACGTTAGGAATTTTCCCCGAAGCACGTTACGAAAATGAAAATCTAGTCTGCAGATCTTTGTGCAGGATAAAAACCATCGATCGCACAGTACCGTATAAAAATTTGTTGCTTCTTTCAATACTGTTAGCAGTGCTGTTTGATTAGTCTTTCTGAAATTGCAGCTACTAATTTTTAGCAGAAATGCAACGAATCCACTGTCTATTAATATCGTCATAATGAGAAGCAAAAATGCTATTAGATTTGTGTTGTATATTCTTTCACAAGAATTTATAAATAGAGAAATAGAATTTAAAATCGATAAAATTAGAAGAATCTCAATATATTCGAGACAAATATGCAACCAAGTTCTCAGAAGTTTCTTCTTGAAAAATACCCTCTAGTGATTGCTGTCCGAAATTCAGTTTAGAAATTTCAAACTTTTCCCATTACGTTCTCCAGTCGCGAGAGCCCGTTAAGCGTGTTTTAAAAATTGAATCACGACAAAACGACAGTTCAAAGTGAAAAGTAAAATTCGTGTCGATCGCCATTAACGAAAGACGGAGTGTTGAGACATCAGCTGTTCGTTCGAGGACCTGCTTAATTTTTATCGAAATTTCAACCAATACCGTGCAGTCATTTTGGAGACACTGATTCCGAAGTTACGATCGGAAGTTTCATGTTCCATCCAGTTACTTACCGGAGACTTTAACCGGATTAACCGGAAACTTTCAGGAAATATTCCCCGGGCTGACGAGCCCGTGGAAAATGTCAAGCATTAGCAGGAAACTTTCTAACTAAACATAACCCCGTAACACATATAGAAAGGAATATGCTATTAAAAGAGTGGCTTAATCTCCGCCACCTTCGGAACAGCGTTACCGGAGTTCCGGGGTACTGAAATCAGAAAATTTAACGATGCTCAAAAGTTCATTACGTTCCCCGGTAACCGCGCAACTCCTGTGCGATTTAATTTTTCCTGTTAAAACGACTTTGCCAGCCACTCGCCGAAGTTCGTGGATTTCTTTTACCCGGCGCGGCGTATCCTTCGCCTAGCGGAGGGTCCTCAAGCTGGAAGCACTGCTCGATTCGACGCATCGTGCATTCAAGATCCTATCGTTGCTGGAATCGCTATCGTGGCAGTCAGCCACGGAAGCAGAAGAAGTAGGATCTTGAAATTTCACACGGGCGGAAGATCGCGCGGGCAAACGTAACAAGATCCAAACGTAGGGAGGACCGGGGGGTGGGGGTGGGGGTGGTCGAGGGAAACGCTTGCGCCACCGGTGAAGAATTCACGGGGAAATTCAACAAACTTCGCAAGACAGCAGCTGCAAATCCGATATTCTTCGGTGTACGTGGTCAGGCCAAGAATACGCGTCGCATATATCGATCCTCCTGTCTCGAACCGGCTTGTTCGTTGCGCGCCTCCTGCACGGTTGTCCTTGTTTTTCAACTGTATTTTTCAACCTCCTGAATTGTGTGAAAAAATACGATTCGATGGCGACATGAGGCCTTTAAAATTTTTTAACTTCCATTCATTTCGCGTCATTTTCTCGCGAAAAGCATCGCGATTCGGGGAGGTGAGACAAGAAAAGTCTTTAAAGAAGAAGAAGAAAATTGACGAGCCCCATAGTTAACGACCACCCTAGCCTCCTGTCGTGTTCATGTTCACGCACGCCGCGCCGCGCCGCGCCGAGGGAAAACTCTCGCCCGCTTGCTGAAAATTTCAATCCGCGATTTCCATTCTAACGAGAGGCCGCCGACGCCGATCGCGCCGCGCCGCCAAGAGGCTTTCAATTTCATGCAAATCGCTGGGCATCGCTGCGAGAGCCCTCACAAACACACGGACCATGCCAACCGGGTTGGAAGCCAGTCTCGCACAGGCGAGGGAGCGTTCGAGGGGGAGGGGCAGCGGGGAGGAGGAGAGAGAGAGGGGCGGTCGGTTGTTATTAAAATGCTTACACCGGCCGTGGGTCGCCGGGATATACCGGATATTGCGGATTTTTCGAGACCCGAGAACGCTCGCCATTCACGGAAAATTCTGTCTCCGAACGTTGCTCCTTTTTCCGTCTTATAAAACTAACCGGACCGTTTTCCGCTTCCCCGATAAAGGGAAACGGTCGTACGCGACTCGCCTTCGTTGTTCCCGATTTTCGCGAATTTCCCAGCCCCGCGATCCCATGAGTCCACCCCCGCCCCTCGCCAGTCGAAACTGTAAACCGGCTTGATCTCGTCCCCCTCCCCTCCACCGCCAGTTTCGCCAAGCATCGAGCGCAAGGAATTACCGTTCGAGATAGAAATGAGTATGAATTACAGTACTGCGACCCGCTTACAAGAGCATTGTAAATAGTTTGGTGCAGGCTCCCGACGATTTGTGTAATCAGCTTGCGGGATTTGCGTAGGTGTGCGTTAAAATGTCGCTATAAAATATTTACAACTGTACGCACAACGAAACGGTTTCGTTTAACGTGCTGCGTAGCCATTACATACTCGGACCAGTGTTGCCAGACGAGGGGAGGGAGCACGAATTGAGGGGAAAAAGTTACCCCCCTCTCTGCCACCACCTGAGTACGCACGACAGAGACGAAACGGAAACTTGGGGAATAGCGCGCTAGAAGGGAGAATCAGAGTGCCGGAACAAGTCTTGATCTGGCAACACTGCTTTCGATGCACGCTCCCCACTCCTCCATCAGCCCCATTCACGCTGGTCCTCGGACCCGCCTGGCAAGCAGCCCGATTCACACTTCTGCATACTTCGACAACAGATGTGTTTAGCGAGATAAGAAAGTTAAACACGCTGTCTATCGGCGATTGTTTTGTAATTCTTCAAAGTATGGTCCACGGCTACGTTTCAATAGATCCTTCAATAGCTACTGTAGATCCGAAAAGTATCCAAACACTTTTCCCGTTCTCGAGAAATTGTCGACAAGTGCACAAATGGTACAACATATACAGTCAAACCTGTTTTTGTGCGGTAAATAGGGACCGCATAAAACCGCGCAAAAACATATTCAGGAACTTCATAAATAGCTATAACAAATAATTTTTTACAACATATTAAAGAATTTTTTATGCGGTGGAGCGCATAAGGACCGCATAAAAAAAGTCTCACTTAGAAAATATGTCTAAGATTTACGAAATAGCGAGAAAGTGCTTTCCAAATAAAATAAATAATTAAATTACATATGGAACCGTTCAAAAAAATTTAATTTCTCATTTTAAATATGGAGAAATTTTCAAAATGCACATAATTCAATACTACTCGTCGTAGTCCAAATGCGCATCTTCTTGTTGAAAGAAAATCGCACAAAATAAAATTTACATAGAAAAGGACCGCACAAAATCAAGTTTGACGGTACCTCACTCATTTTAAATCTTGAAGTCTACTTCTGTGATCTATCATTCATTTTTGCTTAAGATATTTTTGCATGATACAGCCAGTAGAAAACTGAAAACGCTATTTTGAGAAGCATTAAAAGATTTTTCTCGTGACCGAATTCGTTACAGATTCGAATCAATTGTCAAAACCATTAACAAAATACTACCTGATTCTGTTCGCAATCTGTGTTTCGTTTCTCCTAAAAAATGTACTTTTTGAGTTGTGTGATCTTTGTGTCGAGTGCAAGATTTATAAGTTGTAGGGTTTCCCAAATATTGCGCTCTATTTTACACTTTAGGGGGTAGAGTCGAGGGGTGGAATGAGAATTGTATACAGGGGTTGATTCCAATCTCATAATTTCGTTGTAGTATTAGAAGCAAGAAATTACTGGAGGGTGGGGGACGGCTGAGTTTCGTTCTACTGTGCTGGCAATAAATACCGACCTATTTTATGCAAATTACTGGTTACAGGCGCGAAACTGACTGCCTCCCTTCAGGCCCGTATAAACGCGCTTCCGACGCCCGTTATTAAAGCGCTTATAGCGTGGCGCGGGTTTCGCCAAAAAGAAGCATCCCGAGTGCCCGGGCTGAACCTGGGCACCATGAGAAAAGGGATGGCAGTCATAACAGCCCGAAATAAGGGGGAAAAGTAGGAATTTTAAACGGACCGCCGCGAACGTCTCTCCATTTACATTCCATACATTTATAATCGTGCAGTAAATTGTGGTACAAAATATCCCGGAACGTCGGGAAGAGACGGTGCTCCGCAAGTCGCGGGATTGTGCGTCAAATGCAAGGGTGGTTCGAAATATTTTTCAACGTGTTATCAGACAGTAATCACGGCGGGAACACGGGCGCGCCGCGTCGCTTTTCAACCCCGGCATCTAAATATTTTAATACTGGAATTCGTCAAAAATACAGTAGAGGAAATGCGGCGCGTTTCAAATTCCAGCTTGTTTAAGATGAATACAAATTTATATCAGACGCGGGGGACGAGTAAACGAGTATAACGTCATCAGCGAACTAATAAACAGACTGCGGACCTTTATGCGAAATAAACATTTTCGAAGTGGATTGCAGGGAGCAGAAGCTGAATGAAAATTTATTGCTTCT
This sequence comes from Halictus ligatus, assembly GCA_028454255.1. Taxonomy (NCBI): domain Eukaryota; kingdom Metazoa; phylum Arthropoda; class Insecta; order Hymenoptera; family Halictidae; genus Halictus; species Halictus ligatus. Next base: position 16,103,304 of record CM052131.1, read on the forward strand.
TTTGATATTTTTAATAAGCCGAAAATAATGCAGTATAATGCTTAGACGTATTTTATGTCTTTACAGTTTTGTATTTATTTTTCTCATTTTTGGCACAAATGTATAAAATCCACAGAATTAATTTATAATTGTTTCATTTATATTACTATCTCCTGTTTGGATATTCTACGAATGAAATATATTTTGTTAATTTCAGTGATACAGTTTACTGAGAAGAAGTAAACCTTTTTGAATAAATGTTTTCACCGATTTTCATCGATTACTTTTCATTCGTATGAAATGGGTGATCAAATTATGAGAGAGCTATGCCAAAAAATATTTATTTCTCGTTTGTAGATATCAACGATAAAAGTTCAGTGTAGTTAGACTTTCGTTTGAAGATTGAACGTTCTAATATAAAATCGTCAATTATTATGCAAATGGTTTTAATATGTTGCATCAAGCCCAGCGGAAAATAGATAGAGATCTTCTCCGTGTCATTGATTACCTTCTCCACGGTGACCTAACGCTACCGGCAATATATTTCGCGCGACATAAACGTTTATTGTCTGGCGGTATTCTAGGAATGGTCGAAACAGAAAATAAAGCTACGGTCATCGAAAGCCGTACCAATGATTTTCTATAAAAGATCTTGGCGATAAAGCAGCGAAGCAAACGGCGCCCTGATTGGTATAACCGGCTGGCGAAATGAAGCTGAAATATTCCCGGTGGCCGCGTACGATCGGCCGCATCTTCCAACCTTTCATCGGGAATATTCGCTGCACTGCGCAAAACGCTGATAAATCGCATTATCCCGTGGATGGGAGAGGCGCGAGGAGGGGGAGAGGTTGACGGGGGTGTACGATCTGCAATCGGCAGCTTATTCGGCGTTTAAATTCCCGTTAGAGCTGGTTGTTTTTCCGAGCGGCGCGTTTCGAAGCTGTTTATTAAATTTTACCGGGTCGCCATCAACGCGTCAATAAATCCGCCGGTAGGATCGTAAAGAAGAATCGCGAATGCCGAAGTAAATGCTGCGTCATAGTCCGCGCAGTAAAAAGAAATCGGACGCGTAAGTAACACGGCCGACACGCTCTCTAGCCCTCGCTCTGAATAATTCACCGACTAGCCAGAGAATTCTGCAGGTTTTAGGGGTAAACTGCATTTTTACATGGCGACGTAAAAGCAATGGGACACTACGCTGACACAATGCCGGAAACCTTCGTTGTGTGAACCGGGGTTTCCTGGAAAATTGTGTAATCCAGTTGGACTTGTTCGTATCGCTGGTAAATTCTACTTATTATAATTACCAAAATAATTCCTTTGTGTTAACAGGGAATTTAATTAATGGCCAGTATTAACGAAATTCGTGGCTAAATTAATTGGCAGTGGGTTCATTCCTCCGAATTCAATGAGTTCTAAAGTAACGTAGCAAATGGATTCACAGAGATTTTAAATTACTAATTAACCACGTTTTAATCAAGATCTCTATGTAGGTTCAAAAGATATAATACTTTCAAATATTTCAAACTTTCGTTCCGTGATCAATTGAAAATAATTATAACATCCATGACACATCCAACGCTACTCTTAACGAATACGTTAAGAGTACGTTCACTCTTAAAGAATAGCATGTATTATTGACCTTTTGCACTCCATTGGCGTGGAGACACAGAAACCTGCAATGCCTGCAACAGTACCAATCCCATTTACTGACTTGTATGAGGAATTCAAGAGAAATGCGCATATGCAAACCAAGAAGACTATAAAAGAGCAAGGCTTGGCGAAGGGGAAAATATTTTTTAACCAATATTATACTGGAAGGTCTAAGACATGGTTTAAACACGAACGGCTCTCGTGAGAATTTATTGTAACTATTAATCGGTGCAGAGTCGATCATTATAGTCTTAATGCGTCTCTATTTCGTGTAGTGACCCGAAATGCGATTGCGGACATGGTAGTCAGGACATGAATCACAATTGTTTGGCAATGTAGCCTCTTCGATGTACAGCGATCTGGGCTAATTCAGCAGTTGCGTGAAATTAACCTTCAGTTGCCCTTAAATTGGGAAATGTTGATTGCCCGACCCAATATTGGGGATTGTCTACTTATTTTTAAGTTCTTGAAAAAATGTAAGATGCGAATTTGATTTAATTTAGTGTGGACTGTGTATGTATGAATGTGTATATGTATGTAATGTAAACTGCCTCGGTGCGGCAGAAATAGATCTCGACTGAGATCTGAAATGCCTAAATAAAAAAAAATTCTCAATTTACTACTCATAAATGTTTTTAAATAAGTTAAGATGTCCGGTTTCGATAGATAAAAAAGCTATTGAAATTTATTTTCGTATAAGCATGATTGCTTCGCGACAAATCGAAAGACAAATTATCTTTCATTGCTGGCAAAAAAGAAGAAGTATTAAATAAATTGTATTAACGGTTTACGCTGCACGTAATACGTATACTAATAACATCGTAAGGTTATAATATCACAATACCGTAAAAATGACGCCATAAATGCAATAGTTGGACAATCTCTCTCGGATCCTAATTTATCCGAGAAACGCCTTATAGGAGCAGTAACCGTTCGTCTCTCTACTTTCTGCAAGTTTTTATGTTATTGCACATGCTTTATGCCTCGACTGAGATACGGGAAGAAACGCAGAAGCCCTAGAGGAGAATTCTGACACAGGATTAGATCCCGTCCATGTCCCCCGAACGAAGTTTCCCGTAATAAACTGGCGCGCTGTAAACGAAAATTAGAAGCTCGGCCGCGCAGGAACGAGGCAACTTTAAGACCGACGGCGATGCTAGATTCCGCCCTCGTCCATCGAATTACAGCCCTTCTTTTTCCCCTTTTTTCTTTCCTTTTTTCGCCGAGCCGCGATAGAAAAAGAGCCCCCCCCCCCTCCCCGCTCGGACGTAGTCGCAACTTTAGCGTTTGGCACGAGTCGGTTTCCATCGATGAACCTTAATTGCAATTGCACTCGTAGCGCTCTCGAGAGCTCTCGTCGAATTCGGCCGATAACAGGTGCATCGCGAACGCTCGCCGAACCCGTCGTAAATCGAACGATGCAGACCCGGTGATCGAAAGGCGTTCCTCTAAGAAGAAGCCGAGAGCATCTCCCCGTTCGATCCCTTCCACTTTGAACTCGCCGCTTGCATTTTGTATTCGTCCTTCCCCCTCTTCAACCCTTGTACAAAACACTAAACTGACCGTGTACATTTTCTAGTTTAATCCCGGTATTGCAGGTTAAACAAGTTTTTCCCGTGAACTCTACAACTTCCTTCGATAACCTCGTAAACTTTTCATATACCCAGAAATTTTTTTCCAAATGCTTTTATACTTCCCGTCGCTAAAATCCATAACGCAATCGTCGACACTCCAGGCAGAGCCTAACTCTGTCGACTGTCTCATTGTCAGTTAATAGACGGTTATCTTGTGGTATTGTTGTTAATTATTCTCATTCTTCAGTAGTTTCTCTGAAAAGAAATCGTAACATTTTACGTAATTCACCCTGTATGTGCAATACCATACGTATGTATTTTCAACAATTTTGTGATGACCACGTATACAGTGATTTCTCTATATATGTCGCCAAGGCCTAGAGGGGTCGCATGAGGGGCCACGAAGCATATAAACAGTGTTTTTAAATTGTTGATTGCTACATCAGTGTCCATAAAGGTCTGACGAAATCCGAACAGCTCAATAAATAATGTGAGAATAGAAAAGACGCACACTCAGACGGATAAAGGACGCAGACTTTAACAAAGTTAGCTTTGAAAAAGGCTAACATGTAAAAGTTGTAAAAGTTTGATAAAAAAAGAAAACGTGGCAGAGGATGTACTGCAGAATTTCCTACAAAGGCAACTTTATAACAATTTAAAATGACTCAATTTATAACAGCTTTAAACAATTTAAAATGACACATTTAGACTGGTCCAGAGATCTACTATCCGGCAGAACAATGGTCTAACGAGCAGAGGCACGATTTGTTAGATAAGAGGGTGATGATTGGAAATCGTATGTTTTGGAACTATGGATGGAATTTGAGAGAAAAGCGAACGCAGCCATTGGAGGAGAACTTTAGTGGCGGTATATTATACCGGAGACTTCTAGTGCATGAGCTATCGTTCCCCCATAAAACGTATTTCCTGTTCAAATATACAGTCCCGGTTTCCGTGGCGATGATCGAGCGACCCGCTGGGAAAAGTTGCAGGTTGGTAAAGGGCGAGAACAAGGACGGAGGATGCACTTGGCACGAATCGGTTTTCCTCCGGCGGCCTTAATTGCACTTGCACTCGGCTCCGGGGGCTATCGTCGAATTTGCCCGTTAATGCCGATAATGGCCACGCCGACGCTAGGCGAACTTGCGGGAACTGAATGCGCGGCGCATCTTATCGCCGCCCCTGGCACCGTGTAAACGCCGCGAGATAACGGCCGATCCGAATAATTATTTTCCGGGCTGGCGTTTAATGTCCGGCCATGGGAAGTTTCCCTCTTCTCGAGCTTCTCTCCCTCTCTCTCTCTCTCTCTCTTTCTCCGTCCTCGCTGACTCCGCGGACGGCTCTCCCGCTAAACTTTTAATTGCCGAAAGGTTCATTGTTTAATCCGAACACCGCCGTGTTGATCCTCCTTTATCTACCCACGCGAACCACCGTATTTACCATTGCCAATACACGGTCAAATTGAAACGTCAGGGACGCCCGGACGTCGGAGCAATTTGCACGTGCCGATCCCGAAACTGTCGTCTTTGAAGGACGGATCCAAGATACTCGTTTTCGCGCAACTGTAACGAAAACCGCCGAAGTCCTACCGAAATTAGTATTTCCAATTTTAAAGCTAATTGTCAAAGTATTTGGTTGTCCGGAAAATTCGTAAATTTCGATACACATTTATTGAATTATTATAAGCGCCATTTTGTTCCATGATCTTTCTCCATCTTTCACTCAACTTGCGTTTCTCGGCGAAAACCTTTTCGCGGAATTTTGGCCTTCTCGAGGAATTTCGCCCTTATGTGATCATTTTGGAACATCTGCAGCTTGTTGCAACGTTGACCGATCTTGATGAAATTCTCAGAACGTAATTCATACAGATCTACAAATCGTACTTTCTAAATTTTCAATATAATTCCGCATAAAAACGTTGCAAAATACCACTTTTAGTATTTTCTTTGCACTTTCGACCAATTGCAATTTTTGTAAAAAATTTGTTTGACTGCATGTAGTGATCCAATTGTTCTAACTTCTCAAACATAAAAAAATTCAAGTATGTAAGAATGTTTATATCACCGTTTAGATGACTGAGTGTTTCATATGTTTGTCTGTTATATATAATTTTATTGATTTATGCGTTGCGTTAAGAAATGTATGTTACGTTTAGATTTTGTTAAATAAACAGTTCCCTGCGAGCAAGCAACAAATTACGACGTGTCGTGTCGAGCCTTCGAGCCTCCTTACAAGTGGTATAGTCCAATGTTGTCAAAGTTATGCGATTTTTAAGAGCGTACGAATACTTATGGAACTGACTGTATTCTGAAGATTTCATGGAGAAACTAAAAGCAAATTTTCCTATAATCCATTCAGAATAGCCCAACGAATGAATCGGCATCAAGTATAATCTTCCATCGAAAATCACCGTTCGACCAAGTATTAAAGATAACCGCGTCTGTCAGTGCGCACAACGATCGAAATATTCGGATCTGTTTCGGGCAGCGTCAGACAGGTTTTCCGAATGTTTCGGTACCGTTCTGCGTGTTTATTTTCTTTGCGCCGACGGTCTGCAGTGAAACGCAGACACTTGGTATCGATCAACGATCTGACAGTGAATGCCTGTCGGTGGGAGCTGCGAACGGGATCGGAGGCAGAGTGAGATTTCATCGGAAATGTTGCGATTCCGGGCCGAAAGAAAGAAGGGTCGGGGCCAATCGGCTTTGGTCACACGTTGGCATCGTTTTCCGCGCACAATGGACGGCGACGCGGTGATCCTTCCAACACGAGTGCATTTCCCCGGACACGTTATTTCGTCGACAGAGCCGTCGGTTCATTGACATTCTGCCAACGCCGTTCGGATTGTACCATTGCTTGCGCCGTTGCCCCACACGGCCCCCGGTATCGACCATCGCACTGTATCGACTCAATTAACAACACCGTAAATGATTCATATCGATATATTACACGAGATGGAAATTCTCGGGGCTGAATTTCCTATCTCTCCGATCGAATAGATTGGCAAGATTGTTTCAATTAATAGCGATCCTGCTGGCAAGTCGCGTGGACGTCCCCTTTATTACCTACGACCTCCGTATTACCTGCATCATTTCCCCTTTGCAATTCCTGGGGAATCGCACGAGTTCCTGTCGTCGAAAAATGTCGACCGACAAACCGTGAACACATGTTTACGGTAAATTTAATTCTTTATCCGCGGAGTTCTAGCTGGCAATCTGTTGTTGCGCCGCGAACTAACCGGAGTTTCTACGATGCAAATTTGATACCCGAGATGCGTAGGTCGAGCGACACTCCCAAGATATACGGCGCAACTTGCGCAAAAGTATCCGCCACGTGAGTAAACTTGTGATTTATAATATAAACGGAGGGAGGAGCCCGGATGAAGACAAATCTCGCCGTGAATACATTAGAACACGCGCGGCTCATTTGCGCCGAGGTGAACGATACCTATGAAATCTAACGCCCGGAGAATACATAACGTCGTCTTAATTTCTTAGTGGAACTGAAACAGCCATGACAGTTACGCACAAATAAAGAGAAAAAAGAAGGGATAAAAATTGTCATATTCTGCACAATTTTTAACCGTTTTAATTTTAAATGTATTTTTATCGTATGATGGCCATCGACAGAGAGCATGTTTTTATTTCGGGATTGTTAATTTCAGTACTGCCTGACAAGTGAATATTTCAGTTCCAGGGGGACAAGTTATTCAGCAATAAAAACAGCGAAAATAATTTCGAATTCAATTTCATTTGCCGAAAAAGAAATTCAGTTTCGTGCATTATTCCAGACTGGTAAATATGTTTCGTACATAAAAGTATGTTTCCACAGTATAATTTATAACGTTTATTAAAACATCATTTTAGCTCGTTCGACTACGTATCAATACCTCTGACTAATATAATTAGGAGAATGAATAACGTAGCAACATACGCGAACATTTTTATTCGGACAATATACATATGCAGAATCACAGAAATATAAATTTTATTCTTTGCACTGGCAACTAAACAATTCTTTTCCAAAACATCGTAGCCTTCCAATTATCATTATTCCATTATCAGACTGCGGATTTTATGAATTTGTGACCAAAATCGGTAGGCGTATTTTTACACTAAACCTACCACGGCTAAAATGACCGGTTTTCTATTTCACAATTACTAAAATTATAAAAACGTTTTCATATGAAATTATTGAATTAACTTTATTTAAGCACATATTATAATGAAAATCGTACAAAGTTTCAGTAAATTCAATCTTCTGCCTTCTATAAGACGTTTCACTTTTATATTTTTTGTACTCGGTAGGTTTAGTTTTAAAAGTTTAAAAATGCTGTTATGTCATTTTCAATTTATTAAACATATTAAGAAAGAAAATGAATTTCTATTTCACTCCAGTTTCTTGCAATTCAAGTAGAAAATTTTTATTTTGCATACACATCCGCAGTCTAGTAATTCTAAAGTAACTATTCTGCTTAAACGAGTTTTCATTGACCATTATTGGCAACAATATTAGTTTTGTAGTCGTGTTTTTCGGGGCTTTAAGCTGAGCCCAACCAGGCTCCAACAGCTTTTGGAAGAAAAAAGCATCAAATGCCTATAATTCACCCTGTTTCCTTCTATATTTAAGAGCAAATAAAACTAACAAAAATTAATGTATCCTAATCAAACTTTTTTCTAAATATGCCTGAAAGATCATCCTTCTCGACTTTGTACACATACCATACACATACACATACCATTTGTTTTCAATCATTTTGACGTATTCAGACCTATCCTAATGCCACCTACAGAAAAACAGCGGGAACTTTCCGGACAATACAATATTATTTTCTATTTACCGAAATGACCACAGTTTAAAAATATCGACAGTATCTCGAGACTGGGAATATTTTGGATCCACTGTGAACGATCGAGATGTTGATCCCGAAGTTGTCACAGTCGTCAGGACATTGCCGTGGTGTCTTGTCGCGGCGTGTATCGGTGAAAAGCGAACGCATCGTGATTAGAGCTGTTGGCGACAGACAAATATATTCCCGATCGTCTCGTCCAACTGTTTGCGTTGATCACTTGGTTGGCGAGCGTCTCGATGGGAACGGGCCGGGGTTGCGTGGAGTACAGGGCTCGGATCAATTATTGCTGGGAACTTGGTCGGGACATCGTGTACACTGGTAAGCGGTCCGTTGGAAAGCGCGTCAGGGTGCGGCCGACACGTTTCGACGGGATCTCAAGATGGAAACAGGGACGCGGCCGCGCGCCTCGCTTCGAGTTAGCATATAAATGAAATTCGCCGTGGCCCGGTGAATGCCAATGGACGAGCGAGGGTTTCGGCGACGGTGCACGTGTGTGCAAGTACGCGCGCAGCCTGAAACGTTCCGCTCGAGACGCACCCGGCCTCCGAATGGTTACATCTTGCGGAATTCTTTGTCCGTGGCAACGAGCGTTCACACTCGCCCTTTCGACCCTGCCGAATTACCCAAATTTTTCTCGCTTACGCGACGCCTGCCCGCCGTCCTTCTGCTTCCTTGTTACGACATGTACAATAACAACAGTTCCTGTATTATATATCACTGTTCAGTTATCAATAATGTAGGAAAATATGTAACCATCCAAATTCCATATTTCATAATTGGCTTTCAAACCGTGACTCATACGCAATTTTTACTGATGGTAGTAAAATTCCAGGTTTTAACTCTGTTGGATCTGGATGCATTTGTAAGGATTTAAATATATCTACCAAAAAAAGCATCCCATCTAGTGCTTCTATATTTACGGCTGAATGCATTGCTTTAATTGATGCTCTTGACATTGCTCTTTTGAACACAAACCAAAATTATAAAATACTTACCGATTCTCTCAGTGCCCTGCTATGTCTACAAAGGTCAAAGATTAATATAATGAACAACTTCTATATTTATGAAATTAAGGAGAAATACTTGAAGTTCAAGAAAAGCACATCAAATAATAGCAGTATAGAATTTGTTTGGATTCCGTCCCATTCAGGTATTGTTGGAAATGATGAGGTTGACGCCTTAGCTAAGTCGACTACACTAGAACAAGCTAATAAGAGTATTGTCATTCCATTTTCTGATTTACGGGAATTTTTTAAACATAAATGTAGACAAAGTACTAGTGATTTCACAATGCAGCAGAGTCAATTTAAAGGCAAGGAATACTTCCAGTATTATGTTAGAGATGGGACTGCACCATGGTTTTCGAGTCGAGGTTTATCACGGCAATTTATTGTCACATTCAATCGTTGTAGAGCAGATCACTATCATCTTGCAGCATCTCTTTCACGACTACACATAATAGATGATCCCAAATGTAACTGCGGTAATGAGGTTAAAGATCTTAACCATATCATTTGGCAATGTACCTTGTTAGAATCACAAAGAGTTGATCTCATGAAAAAATTAAGGAAGCTCAAATTATTTCCACCCTTAAATATCAGATCGTTACTTTATGAACCGAATATTTAGGCATGTTATTTTCTTTTCAATTTTTTCAAGCAATGTAATTTAAAGATTTAAAGTTATGTACTTATGTATTATATACCTAATGTGTTCTATGGTTCCTACATTATTAATGCTTAACCGTAAGATGTACATATATTACTAATGTATAGCTTTATAACCCCCTATGGGGAGTTTCAATTAAGCTTTCAATAAAAAAAAATAATGTAGGAATAGGTTAGGTGAAAGCCAAGCGGTTGGGTGTCACAGTGAAGTTTGCTTGATAAGGTATTCATTAAACTTGTACAATTATCTCTCGTTTATCTCTTACAAACGGCTCTTCTCTCAACTCTCTCTTTAAACTATTAAACTCCGATTCTTCAACACTAACCCTTTTACTCTCGCTCTGTGTCTCTTCTCGCGACCGCGACCTACCTCGAATCGCTCGACAGATCGTCGTCAAAATACATAAACAAAATCTACATCGCTCGCGATCGTTGCATCTTTCTTATTGTCTCTCTCACACACTCATGCTCTCTCTTTCACACTCATTCGCACACGCTCGCTCGGGCATGTCGTATCGACGACTTCAAAATGCCTCGCTGCGTTCGGCAATTTTTGCATCCCTACACTCGGCCATCCTACATTAACGTTCGCCCTCGAACGTCTTGTTTTTTGCATCCCTACAATAAGTTGTATCTGTTCATGGTAAACACTCGTTTTCTGTTTATAGGTTGAACTTTAAGCCGAACAGATAAACAGTAGTGCTGACTGCTGCGTCAAAATGATAGCACAAAGTCAAAATTGTGTATTTTCCGTCAGCGTCAAGGCGCCAATCTGTTCACATCGGCGAGTATTTAAGAGTGTTCGTGTTCCGGTGTTAAAATATTGTGAAATTTTCAACAATGGCTCGCGGTAAAAAATTGACTGGTCCTGAAATATTAATAATACACAATTTACGTAAAGAAAATCGTTCTATCAGTAAAATTGCGAAACTGTTGAATCGTAGTCGCAAGGTTATTTACAATTTATTTACAAATGTAGACGAATATGGGAAAAAAGAGAACAGGTCGTCAAAGAGTGACAACTGATCGTCAGCGGCGTGCAATTTTAAGGTCTGTATCAAATACTGCTGCTACTGCAAGAGAGATTGCAGCAGAAGCTGGAGTAAATACCAAAATACGTAATGTACAACGTATTATACAAGAGTGTAAATACATAAAACGCCAAAAATTAAGGCGTAAACCACTGCTAACAGAGCAACATAAAGAAGCACGTTTACAATTTGCTGAGAAGTATATTCATTCGAAGAAAAACTGGCAAAAAGTTATCTTTACTGATAAGAAGAGATTTACGTTGGATGGACTGGATGGCTACCGATGTTATTTCCACGATTTGCGTAAAGTACAACAAATTTTATGTAGTCGGCAATACGGTGGTGGTGGAGTAATGGTGTGGACGGGAATTGGGTATTATGGACACACTGAAATTAAGTTTGTAAGTGGTAATATGCGCAAAGTATATTGATTTAGTCGACGAACAAGTGAAGAGACATACTGTAAAAATTGCGGGCACAAACTTTATTTATCAGCAAGATAATGTAAGTGTTCATGCAGCCAAGATTATGAAACAATATTTTACACGGGAAAATATTGAAATTTTGGAATGACTAGCCAGATCTCCAGATTTAAATATTATAGAAAATTGCTGAACCCATTTAGCTGATTAGTATATGCAGGTGGGAGACAATTTCGAACTCTTAACGAATTAAAAATCTTGAACGAAACTGGACAGCGTTAAGCAGGAAATTTTTTAAAAAATTATATAAATCTATGCCAAAACATTTAGTGGCAGTTATACAAACAAAAGGCGGAGACACGACATTAAAACATTATTTTTTTATACATATTCTTATATTTTAGCTATTTTAAGTTTGTGCTGTCATTTTGACGCCTCGATTTTTCGTTTAATGTTACACATTCTCCAATAAAATTGTTTCTTCACGTAATTAAAGCGTTAAATCATATCGAAGTAATTGGTTATTCTTATTACGCAGTATACAGGTCACAAACAATGTAATACTAATACTACTTGAAAAGCTAAATACCATTTATCTCTATAATGTGCTATCTTTTTGTCGCGGAGTGTAGGAACCCCCTTCAATTCTCCTGTTTCTCGGAACGAAGAATATTTAGCAGAGAACCCGAAAACGCCAGGACTCCTCTTTTCTTTCTCCCGTGTGTCACTTTGTCTGTTCTTCTTCTTCTCGTCCGAGCAAGAGAACAGAATGTCGACGTAAACATCATACAGAAGTTCACTGTAGGTCAAGCGGAACGGACCTCCGCGGAGGGCAGTTTGTACGATCGATTAAGAAGAACAAGTTCGGTACTAGTCCCGTATTGTGAACGGGAATTTCGAATTCCTACGCGGGATTCTGCGGCCGTGGTCGGTAGGTTGGCCGGTTTAATCGCGGTATAATTAACGTCGTGTGATAATTAAGCTACCACAGCTGTGGGAGGACGTCATTATAGGAGCGAGACGCGTGCGTCGTCGCGTCCCCTTCTCCTCCAACGTTGTTCCTTAAACGCGATAATTCGTCCTGACGTGTGTTTCAATCCTTAGGAGGGCCGCATAACGAGCCGGGTTCGGCACGGTTCGTTAGAGGATGTCTCGTTAATTCAGAGTTAAACTTCCGTTCTTTCGGGTGTTCGCGCGTGACGCGCTCGAGCGAGTTCGTCAAAGCGACGGAACGCGTTAATTAATATTTTCATACTGCCATTTCGTTCGGTAGCTGCCGGCATTCAATTGCTCCAGCGTTCTTCGAATGTTCATAATGTCGAGCACGCACTTAATTAAACCTGCATAAAATTATTATTATGGAGGAAGTGGTGTGTCTCGTTGTTGGGATTCGAATCTGGCGCGCCTCCCGACAGAAAAAGCGAGGAAGCCTCGTCTTACACTTCACTTCCGGTTCACGAGAATGACCTGGTTGCGTTCTATTAATATTAAATATGTGCAGTTGTTACTATTGTTTTTCTGCATTGCCGGGCCCGTTGGCTACTACGCTCGTTATCTACAATAGTTGGCGATTGAATAATTTATTGTATTGTTATTGTACTAAGAATTAAAATGGGCTTCATGCTACTGTCATTTGAAATTTATAATTAAACAGCAGATTTGAGGGAAAAATTGTGAATTAATCAATTATTAAGAAATACATTTTTCTGCATCTTCTATTTCTAACAATCGACACTGAAAATTTGTATTTCGAAGATTTGTAGAAAACTCGTCCGTTAAAACGGAAACAACAATGGAATTTATGTAGAAGTTGTCTCAGAGGAAATATATTGTACAGTTGTTATCGACATTTTTGCGAAACGACAGTTCTGGTGAAAGCTTGAACATGTCAAAGCGATGCAACGTGGTTATAAAACAAATCCGTGACAAACGTTTCTTGTTATTGTCACAAACTCGTACACTGTATGCATCACTCCCATTTAATGATTGGAAAAGGTAATATTAGCAACTAATTTCGAGACTACCTCCTGTGCTGTCATGAAAACTACCCAATATACAGGGTGTTCGACTGCGGGTGGGAGAAAATTTAATTTTCCTAATTTTTCACCATCTATAATTGATTTTATTTTATCCTGGTTTATGATAATCTGGCATGTTACCGTGAGCATAGCCTTTTAGTTTTTCTGCCAGCTTTGCTTGACGATATCCGTCATGTGTCGAGAAATACGTTTGGAAATGTATCTGGAAAAATTTGATGAATAAAAGTCTGTCCCATAAGAATTTAAATAAATCATGACAAGAGTCGAGAGAGAGAGAGAGAGAGAGAGAGAGAATTTTTATTACGAAAATCCGGAATAGATATTTCAAGAAAAAATTATTATATGAAGCCGGTGGTGTCAAGTCGACCCAATTTCAAGCGAATTTGTATTTTCCGCGTTCATACGTTTCATCAACGAGCGTATTATTGCACGGGCCAATGCGGGACACGGCAGTGGCGAGAGTATGCTGCGGCGAAATAAGAAGCTCGAAATGAATGACGCCGGTTTATCGTGTGCGACACGCGTCACGTCGTAAAGTTTTCTTCCCCGTTGCTTCCACTCCTTCGTCACCGAATCGTTCTCCTCATCTTCGCAAAGTACTCGGGGAAGATAGGTGGTGAAAAAAGTTCTCCTCCGGGTACCGTGTCGACACGTGTTAGGTGAACGAATCCCTCCAGGGGCACCGTTATGTCGATCTTCACTCTGCCGGGGGCACCGAGCCGTTCAAATCACTGGGGAATTCGGAGAACTTTCCCAAAAAAGGTAGCTCCATTTTTTAAAAATGAAACACTGTGCTTTCTTTACGGAACAGTCTTCAAATAAAGTACAACATCTTTACAAAATACTGCTTTTTTTTAATTAAATATCTGTTTATAATAATTTCTCCACCCACCTAATTAGAGCACCTCACGTATCTCTTTTATCTTCTTAATAATTTTAAGGGGTTGAAAGTAATAATACAGTATTTTTAAATACCTTAAATGTTTTCACCGATTCGTATCTGATCTATACTCATTTTTATCGGAGATGCATGAAATCCGGAATCCAGTGATTAGGTTTGAAAGAATAATTATTATGGTAACAATTTTTGTCAAGGACAAAGATACGGTTAAAAAATAATTGCGAGAGAAAAATGGGTAAAAATAATTTGTTCTGGTAAATGCCCCAATAATGTCCACTAAATTGTTACTAATTTGTTTACACGTGGTTCTAATATTATCGTTGATACTCAAGGGCACACGAAGGGCATGATATTATAAGTTACTCATCTTCTTAATAAGATTGTAAATCTCTTGAAGTGACATACAAAATCGCCACAAGATTATCAGTAAATGACACAGGAAATAAGTTAAAGCTTCCTTCAAAATTTCCCTGAAAACGAACCGAAATAAACGATCGTGTCCCTCGATAGTAACAAAGCAAACAGAAAATGTCTCGTAGCTTATTACACGAAGAGCCATCAATTTGACTTTCTGAAAAGGCTTTATAAAATGAACGGCAACGTCAAAGACCCAAAAAGAGCAAGAAAAGTGGAACACGGGGCAGAGAGACTACAGCGTGGATATAATCGACAAAAGCTTCAAGACTACCGTGAACATTTTTCGCGAAAAAAACGACAGGGCCGAAAAAACTTGGCAGTTTCCAGTCATAAAAGTCACTCGAACGTGTGCAACGTCATAAAGTTCTACCGGTCGGCGCAAGGGCGCTTTTTACCGGTGTCGTCGACGTATGCAAAATGAAATGCGGTCTCTTCATTTCGTAACGTTTCACAGCCACCTTGTTTATCGGCGTTTATTGAAACGTTGTCGGCAAACTATGTAATCAACGCGCGCGCTGCAACGTTACAGGGACGATGAAATGCTCGAAAGAAAAAAGGTGAATAAAAGTTAGATTATACTAGCCAGGTCAGACGATGAGGTTGTATGTTTCTGTATCTAGCGTTTATACACCCTCATCGTCTGACCTGCCTAGTACAATCTGACCCTAAAGGGCGGGTTCCGAAAAGTTTACGACCGTGAACGGTAAAGGTCAATTTATACTATACGGCACGGACCTGCATGGACCTGCACGGACCAACATTATCTCGAAGTGTACAGTGCAAATCGACCATTAACACTAGGTTTACGGGTCACTAAATATTCCTATTCTACATTACTTTATAAAAATAAGAAAAATGTATCTATCCAAATTTTTAGTCATTTCTTTTACACTATATATCCAAAGAAATAAATTGGTTGAACAATTTCTCACTACAATTTCGATAATTGTGAATTAAGAATACTAGAATCCGTCATTTGGACAGGTCCCGTAAACCTAGTGTTAAGCGTGTCATTTGCAAAGTTGTTTGCGGAGGGAGTGAAAATAAAAACCATAAACATCATGAGAATATTAGGCAATTGTGGAACGAAGGTGCTTGCTGGTACGCCCTCGATTCATCTCGGCTTTACGACAGGAAATTTCGGCTACGAAAACAAAATTTCGACCCTCGTCCTTTCGAAATCCGTTCCCCGTATGCATACGAAGAAGTACATTGTGGTGGTTGAACGAAGCTCAGAATCGAGGAAAGTCTGTGCGCAAATGGAAAATCGTCGGGCGCAGGGAGATTGAATCGTAACGGTATACTCTGGGAATACGAACTCCAAGAAAATTCAAGTGGCCCGTGATGGAAAAATTACTTCTGCTCAACCTGCTCTACTCGCGTCCGTGAAATGAAACATTCGCTGTTAGAAATAGCGATGGTAGAATTCGAAGCAGGAATCGCTAAAATAATTGAGAAGAACAGCACGGTTGACCTGTCAGGTTAACTGTACTATACGGTGGATCAACAAAGTACCTGAACATTTAATTTCCGATTCTTTAACCTCAACTCATTTGAAAGCTTGGAGACTCTACTTTTACAATGCATCGTGCATTTGAGATTTTTTTTCTACATATAGTAAATTCTCAATATATGCCAACAACACGGCCAGCGTCGTGTATCGTCCAGGAGACGTACCCGAGCCGTGTTATGTTCACTCTCCTTGGTAGTGGGGATAATTCTGTGTCGTTTATCATCCAGGCTTTGGTGACATACAGTGAGTGTAAAAAATATTCGTACACCGCTTATCTTTTTTTAAGCTAAGCTTTTTAAAAAACCATATATTTCTTTATGTAATTGTACATTCTTTTATTAAACAAAAACACAATTACGATTATTGTATGTTTCAACTACAAAATGTGACATGAATAAACTAACGAAAAGTTAACCTTAATGAGACATATTAAAAACAGTCTGAAGTCTCTCAAAATTAGCACACAAAAAGTATTCGTACACGTAACCAATTTAGCAATAAACGTGTTATAATTTACGAAAATAAATTAAATTAATATTTTGTAGGATAGCCTTTCGACTGTATAATTGCGTCCAGTCTTTGTGGTATTGAATACACTAAATTGGAGGTGATTTCGTGTGTAATATTGCACCATTCCTCTTGAAAAGCAAGTTTTAATTGTTCTTTACTTGAAATATGCTGGGTTCGGATTTTTTTATCAAGCAGATCCCATAAATTTTCGATCGGATTGATATCTGATAATTGCGGAGGTGTTTTCAAATATTGTGGTGTGTTATACAGCAACCACTCTCTTGTGTTGCGTGCTGTATGTTTGGGGACATTGTCTTGAGTGAAGATAAAGTTGTCTTTTAAACCCATTCTTTTTGCACTACTTGCAATATGGGTTTTTAATATGTTTAGGCATATTTTGTGCTCCATGATTTCCGCGATGAAGTGTAATGACCCCACTCCAGCAGTACTCATACAACCTGAAACCATGACCGAACCTCCGCCGTGTTTTACTGTGGGACGTAGATTTTCTTTTTGTAGCTCTGTATTTTTCTTCCTCCAGACCGTACACTTGCCATCAGAGCCAAAAACATTAAATTTACTTTCGTCAGTAAATATGACTCTTCGCCAAACCTCGATAGGCTTATTAATATTATCTTTCGCGAAATCAAGTCTCTTCTTTCTATTTGCGGCATTTACGAAATACTTCTTGCGAGCAACTCGGCCGTGATATTCATTATTCTGTAAACAATTACGAATAGTGCTGGCACATAAACTTACTCCAGCGATGTTTGCAAGCTCAGCAGCAATCTTAGGGGCACTAATTTTAGGATTTTTTTAAATTTCACGCATTATAAAACGTTCATCGTGTTAACTAAGTTTTCGAGGTCGACCAGATTTCGATATCGATTTATAATTCCTTGTATAGTGTTATGTGGACTATTAATTGTTTTTGCTATTTCTCGCAATGATTTGCACTGATTATGCAGTTGTATAATAATTTTTCTTTCAGTCTCACTTGTTTCCTTACCTTTACGATCCATTTTACTGAATGTTACAAAAATTCACTAGTTTTGCAGAAGGTTGCCACTAGACTGTGCATCAAAGACTCTGTCTGATTATTTGTCGGGTCCCGCTAAACCATAATATAAACAATCAGACGCCTTTCAAGTGCATTCTAGTACCTTTACGAATACTTTTTGCGCGCCACTGTAGAGACACTTCTCATACTTTTTAATTTTTCTCGTTGACTTTAACCTTTTTCAAGTATATTTATATGACGATATGTAGTTAAAATATATAACAATTACAATTATGTTTT
Organism: Halictus ligatus; assembly: GCA_028454255.1. Taxonomy (NCBI): domain Eukaryota; kingdom Metazoa; phylum Arthropoda; class Insecta; order Hymenoptera; family Halictidae; genus Halictus; species Halictus ligatus. The sequence continues at coordinate 16,121,162 of CM052131.1, forward strand.
GTCTTATAAACATGTGCGCAATTACATAGAGAAATACATGGTTTTTTAAGCCTACAAGGGGTGTACGAATACTTTTTACACTCACTGTATATAGAGAAATCACTGAAATAGAGGGTGACAATCTAAAGGTATGATTTAAGCATCGGTCATGAGGTAGCCAATGGAAGTATTGTAAAATAGAGGTTACCATATTATAATACAATTAATTCTCTCTCAAGTAACACGAATTGTTCTCTAATTTACGATATCACTGTCCGTCGATTTTGGCGACGGTAAAAATATACTGGGATGGATGAAAGTCTTGTCTCACGTGCTGTTGTTGTCGCAGCTGATCAGCCGGCTCTCGATTTTCGCCCCTGGCGACGGCGATCGATTCCTCGATGCACTTGGTAGCAGGCACCGCGGTGCACCTCGCTACAAAGACCTCGGCGCACTCGTCCCGGCGACTTGCATTGCAAAGCACTTCCGGTCGAGAGGATCCTCCTCGTCGTGACTCCCTTAGGGGTGGTGTACGAAAGGGTCAAAGGGTAAGAAGGGTTCGTTGGTCCTCGATCAACTCCCTATACCCCGCGCTCGCACAGGTCACTTACTATCAACCTATTCTGTCTGTATGCATTTACCTGCGGTTCCGAAGCCTCTCCCCCCTTGTCACGCCCTTCGCCCCCTTTTCTGCCATCACTTTCAGCCGCCACTTTATTCTCCTACCCCCACCCCGTGCGAGTACCGTCGCGCGTCGGCCAGACGATCGACGATTACAACGCCTCCGGAAGTCATGGCGTTCTCTTTCAACGTGTTTGTCCTCCTGTCTACGTGCATGCTCACGATCTACATTGAACAACGCCGTTGTGTGCTCGCGACCAACGCGACCCCTTATCTTTCTCGCGTGTCTCGGACGATTATCCAATTTTTCCGTCGGCGTTAAGATGCTACGGTACAGGAGATAGCTGCGTTATTTATTTGATGGCGAGCCCGTTCCCTCGAGCTACGCGACACTTCGCGTACGCCGTTTCAGTTTCACTTCATACCAATTCACGTGCTCCGAAACTGTTTTTCAGAGCGAACATTCGGTTAGCCGGAACACGCGTTCCTTCAAAAAGATTGAAAAGTTCCATGTTAGTAATCCGCAAGAACGACGTCTGCACACCGTCACTCTAAAGAATATTTCCAAAATGATTAAACCGTGGATTTGAAGCGTTTACAACGAAAACGAGTAGATCAAAACGTAAAACAGAAAATTAGAAATACTGTTGTACTGTTTTCAACTTTGTAAAATTATTCAAAAAGCTTATTTTTTTTTAAATAAAAATATGATATACCGCTGTTGCTATCCTTACAGTTTGAATTCTTCGCTTTATTTAGCAAACATGTCTACCATAATTATGGCAAGTTACAGGAAAACTTGAATACTATTACGTAACATTTTGTGTAGAAATCCAAGATGTCCACGAGCGCACAAGTTACTCGCGTACGTCCAAGTTGCTCGTCGATGTCAAAATTGAACATGAACGCTTGCGGGCGTATTGCCTACGGGCAGTTGGAGTACCGTTGAGCCTCGAATATGCAAATTGTGTACGATCGCCTAGAACGTTCGCGGATCTGCGTCCAAATTTCCCAACAGCGCCGTACGTATCCGAAGAAATAATTCGAACCACCGATCATGCTCAGTTTACTCAACGTTCCACGAGCATAATATTCGAAATGAACCGCGCTCCACGGACGATCCCTAGATGTCCGTCCAGAGAAAATCAAGTAAACGCGAACCGCAGCCGGGAAAACTGTGAATAAATATTCAAGGCTCGTCGACTTTTTCCTCGTTTTCCTCGGGAAGGGAAACCGCGTTCGAGTGGACCCTTGACAGAAGCTACGTTTCTTTCCCTTGCTCGGCAAGTCGTTCCGGGTATCCCGCGAGAATCGTAACGCTGTCTTATCCTCGACTTCGTCCTGCGTCTTCCTCTGGTACGCGGCCGTTGTCCTCTTTCTAGCCAACATCTGTCCCAACAAGTAAGCACCCGTGCACGAAATAAACCACATAAAAGGGAAATACCGGAAATGGAGGCCGAATTCTTCCCGAAAACCGCATTATCTACGCCGGAGATCGCGGCAATACGAATGCAAATTGAATTTCGGTGATATCCGAATTTTCTGTCCTCTTCGCTCTTTCTTCCACTTAGCAGTAAACGTGACGAAGTTGAATTTGCTGATTTCTATTGTTTCCTTAACTTTCTTTCAGAGTTCGAGCTGAACAGGCGCAGGTAACATATTTGGTCGTATAACTTGAAGACTGTGCCTTAAGAGCAAAGATCGCAAACTGCGGATTTAAAATTAAAATTGTCTACAGCCTACAGTATATTAGCGTTATTAGATTCTTTTAAATTGCACCACCTCGTTGTTATCATGAACGCATAAAATCGTGAAATTCTGGAGAATGCTGGTCCTTGCCGTATAGTGTGAGCTGACCTGAAGTGCAGAGTATTTTTGCAGGAACAATTGGCAAACAGAAAGTTCGATAAAATCCTGGGAACTTTTGTGCGTTCCTTTGGTAGGTTTGTACATTCGTTTTTCCATCGTTCTCAATCAACGAAACGCGTTACGCGTCGTTATGTCGGTGAACTGAGGCACATCGACCGTGGTGGAAGTGGGGCGGGCAGAATATTCCAGCGCAAGATATATTAATCAATCGGTCGATGCAGCCCGATGGAAATCGAGGTCGGCAACTCGCGACGCGAATATTTTTAATCCGCGCGCGGCTTAACGAACCTGCACGAAGATCGAACGGTTCGAAAACTCGTCCCGGTTCGAAACGCGGCGCGGATGCGGGTGCGGGGCGCGACGCTAAACGATTCGGCACGTCGTCAGCGTCATCCCGTTTGGCTGTCTCCGTCGGTTTGTCCACGTCCCGCGGACATTCCGATAACGAAATTGCAGGCGGACCGATCTCGCCGACGGTTCGCGCTGCTTTTGAGCCCCGATTACTTCCGGTTCGGCAGTTTCATTGCCCGAGAGCTTACCGCCCCGGATTTAATTTATCATCTTCGCCGGAGCTGTACTCCGATCCCGTCGGCCCTTTTCCCGTAATTTCTCATCGCCATTATGGATCAGCGCCGTATTCGTCGCCTCCACGGAAACAGTTATAAGTTCGACGTACCTTCTTGACCCGGGCCGCACCATAAATATCTCTGAGTGTCGGCAATCGTCTAAATTTGACCTAACCTTCCCCGATTCGACGGTACAAATCGCTCCGGCTGGAACGAATTTTATTTTCGCGACTGGTAAAAGAGGACGACAGTGCAGGAGGATACTTTTAATTGTAACCGGATCGAACCATTTTCCGACTCTCGCCATAAATTCGGAGCATTTATTATTTAGTTAACACGTTTAGCACATTTAGGTCCGCTCTGACAAGTCGTACTGATCTACGAGATGGGGATAAAATTCGAGCTGGACATTTTTAAAACTGCTTCAAGTTCTAAGTGTATTACACTACGATTACGTCTGAGCTGAGATAAACGAGTAGAGCGAACCGTTGAAATACATTTCATTTCGTCATTTATAGTATTTTATTCTGAGACTCGCAAAAAATTGGTTCCAAGACTTCATCTTGCTAGTTGCAGGATATATCATTTATTCAACTTGGAACAGATTTGCATCGTTCGCTAATTATTTTCACAGGAATTCTTATAATGGAGATACTATTTACTAAATTTAATAAATCCCCTATCCCCTTCCCTAGACAAGATGGAAATGCGATTACGTAAAAAATTATTAAGATGAACTGTTGGGAAGCTTGTCATCGTGATTTCTCCCTATAAGTTGTAAATTGATGAAGTTTCTCTACTGAAAGTTACGCGCCATGATAAATTACATAAAACACGAACTTTGACCCCCTCCCACTTTTGACCTTTGAGCCCGGTAGAACCGTTATTGTGTGGAATCGATGTCAGACCCATAAGGTTGCTAATGCACGAAGTTCGAACTAAATCGCTCTTGGGAAATTTCATATACGGGATAATGCAATCGGGAAGGGATGGTGACTGTACATGAAAACGAAGTTGAAAACAGAAACATAAAATTTTATTATATAGGATAACTGCGCTGAGAAAATTGACTTTGAAAATTGGTTCTATCCGTATGCTACATTACTCGAAAATGCAGGAATCGATTCACACGTCTGGATCTTGAATTTATATTTTTATTTCTTATAGAAATAGTTATAATTATTATACTCGTGGAAAACCAACTAAAAATATTGTTCTATTATGAGTTTTTCTAAGGATGGAATAAAATGTTTATAGCCTACACAAGGTGTCAGTTATGAAAAGATGAGTAGAAAGTGCATTTGTTCGTTAACTATTTTTATCACTAAAATGTGCTAAAGAATATTTAAAATGCGCAAACTGAACATGACAGTGGAATTTTAAATAATCCGAATAATATTGGTAGAAGTTAAAAATAACTTATCGTCTTATACATCTGGACTTGATTAAAACATATTCACGGAAATTGGTACCTTTTAGGTGTCCCATTCTCATTAACCATTGTTCAAGCATGTTCCTGTGCTAACAAAGTAATATTAATAGTTCGCAGAATACTGGCCAGCCTATTACAACTTTACCGCTATTGGATATGAAAATGAAAAAGAAAATTCACATATGAAAATGACAAAGTAATTACACATTGGTATTTAGCTGGCGGATATCGAAAGCTGCCGCAAAGTTAGAAATCCGAAAGAAAGTTCAAATTTGTGGCACCCATAGATCTTCAACAACATCGGCACAATCACCGCGTATCCGCGACACATTTTGCAGATCTACGCCGACCATTGTTGGATCGTCGGCGCGGAGCTGTCGGGGGTGGAGAGAAATTTCGGTAGTCCGTTTCTCGAGTGCCCCTCAGAACTGCGAAACTTGCGCCGTCAGGTAAGTCGGTTCCAAAGGCGTCGATAATCTCGGCGGCGGGTGATTAGAAATTCTGTCGCGAGACCGTGTCAGAAGACTCCTGGGTATTGCGCATCCTTATCGAGTTTGCCACGAGTTCCCCGGCACCGCGTCGAATAATTAACCGACGCGATTGGGAATTACGAGACGCGCGTTTAATACGCGCGGTACACAGTTTGCAAACGAGTACCAGTTCCCGCCTCTCCCCTACCCCCTCCGTCGAGCCCGACGGGTTTTGTGTGCAATAGTCGGCCGTGTAAACGCATCGACGACCGATCCCATCCGCAACCAGACCGCGAACGAAACTTTCCGTGGGGCGCGTTCGTCGGAATGGATGACGAGTGCCACTCGTGAGCTTGACGATCAGCTGCGCGCAACCCAGTTTCCGTGCAAACGCTGCACCCCATCCGTGTAAACGGATCACGCGTGGCCCAGCACCGCCCCGGATCCACTTCGAAAACACCGGTTTCCGAAATCCGGCGATATTTTTGATACACCGGGTGTGTTGAGACGCAACGCATTGCGGGACCCACGGAAGTGTCTCTCGAATTTGACACCTAGTCCCAATCGCTTCGACCACCCGACTAGAGGAAATAAATTAGCCTAAGAGTCGAAGGCTCTGGAGCCCCAAGCGACGGAACTCGTCTCATTTTTCCTGCGATTTTCCAGCACCATTACATTAACAATTTAACACGTCGACTGCCATGTCACCCACATGTGAACGACGGAAATATTTGTCCAGGTTTTAAAATGAATTTTTACGTTAATATATTCATTGTACCAAATTTAATTAGGATCTGTAAAATGCAAGAAAGTTGGAGGACTACTCGATATCATACATTTAATTCGTCTCAATTTTGATTTCATTAAATAACTTACTTTGATTTTAGGGAATTTTTGAGGTTTCCAGTTTGGCAGTCAAAGTGTTAAGACAGCGTCTGGACAACCTCTAAACACTCACCCCCAATTTTCTCCCACTATTATTTATCACCTCCACCACCAATTTCACATCCCTTAAAAACCCATCTCTGCGTGCGAGTCGTTAGTCTTCAGTCAGTCTTCAGTTAGGCTTCAGTTAGTCCTCATTTACACAAAATTTTTGTACAGTTGTTATAATTAAAGTAAGAGATATTGTTACCAACAAGTTTTCCAATTTCTCTACCGTTCAAAACACCTCACCCTTTAAACAAGAACTACCTAGCACGGTTTTAAGTAACCAAGCAGGAGTGACAGATGTGAGAAAAATCGAATTTACTGATCGTTTCCATCTATGCACGCACAGGGTGTTCCATTGGAAGCATCGCGCGCGATCATTTCCCGAACTATAGTTCGTGAAAAGATTACTCTGTTCCGGGGGGGGGGGGGGCATGTTACGGTGGTCACAGATCTCCAGGTGGACGTACTTCCGTCTTAATAAGCTATACAGAGTGTCCAAAGAATGTTGGAAATTCTTGAAACGGGTGGTTCCTGAGATCATTCGAAGACACTTTTTCCTTAGTAAAAATTTCCGCCTTGGCTTTGTTAAGTAGTTATTAACGAAAAACGCGGCAACCAATCAGAGCGCAGCTACAGCGGACGGATTCCAGCTCGACCAACAGCAATACCAATCCGTTCCTATAATCACGCTCTAATTCATTCGTGTTTTTTGACCTATTTTTTAAACTAAAATCTCTGCTACATTAAAATAGATTGTCCGATACGCTCTTCAATTTTCTACTTAAATTATTCTGCAGCATTGAATTAATACCGTCGTATAAATGTAATATGATGATGGAAATACATATTTAAATGCAGAACGCGCATCTTTTCAAAATGGAAAATGTGAGAACTAATTAAAATCTAATTTTCTTCGCAAGAGTTTAAAATAAAATTATATCGACTCTGGTTGAAGTCAGAGCTGAAATCATTAAACTTGACTGAAAATGAACATTTTAAGCAAAATCTATTAATTCAGAATATTTTTTATAATTACGTTAATTTATTATAATAGCATACACGTTCGAGTTATTAGCGACTGTAACGTAGTTTAACGAATTATATTACATTAATATTAATTTTTAGAATTCATTACTTCTACTACTATATTTCAGTATACCCTTCATTTTTGGGCAGAATAAAGTTCTATTCTTTTCTAACTCATATCGAAGCACTGAACGAAAAGTATAGATGAAGAATAAATACAACTGTCCTATTTTAATTAGGAAGTTGTTAAAAATTAAAGAAGTAAAGAGAAGCCGTAAAGAAAACTCTTTGTATGTCGTACGTTCTGAAAAATTTCGACACGGTTCAGTAAAAGCCGCACCGCACGGCGATGACATTGATAATTTAAGGAGCCCGGTATAATACAAACTAAACAGCGGTAGAAATTAAAGAGAGTGGCCATCGATTACGGAGGCGCCAGAAATTAAGGTGAATATCACGCTGAAACGCTATTACGCACGAGTGGGAGAGGGTGGTGACGAATGAACCCATAAAACTCCACCTCGGAGCGCGATACCACCATGCTGGCGCCGATAGAATCTGCAATTATGCTTACGAAACGTCCCGACTATTTTACGTTAGATCAAGGCCCGATGGTCTCGAGGGATAGGGGGCGGGGGTTGAGATCGTCTGGAGTTATCCTTTTTGGCTTCTTTCTTCGGCGAGGGTGTCACGCGCGGAGGAAAAATATCGGCGATAAAATGCGGTGTCTCGTTGGCCGCGGGACGCATCCGCTATACTTCGAAGTGACTACGATTTCGTATGCAATAACCTTCTTCCCGGCTGTTACCCGTTTTATTCGGTGTGGAGGGGGGAGGGGAGAACGAGGTTGCCCGTGTAATCGACTTCGGGTAACGAAATAACTCTATTCCGGGCAATAATTGCGACCGCGGCGGCAAAGAAACGGCACCGGGACCGGCGAGGCGGGATATTATTAAAAATGAACCGCGCCGGGCGCGCGTTCCCATCGATATTTTTCCTTTGTACATATTGTTGCGGCGGTAATGTTGTTGCTGTGTTGCGGGCGACGCGCGAGATTGACCCTCGAACGCCCATATCGCCGGCCGTTTCGCAACCGGCGCAATAATGCGTAACGACACGTTCTCTTATGAAAGAACATTGAAACGGAAAGAGGGAAAGTTATGGCAGCCGAATTGATAATTCCAGAAGAGCCAAAACCGGAGTGAATTTCCATGTTTCATCGTCGCAAAAACACCCGGTCGCTCTCAAGTAGAAACGCCCGGCATTGGTCGGACACGTGAAGTTTCATTTAACGCGAACTGGTCGGAACGGCACATTTTAGATTTTTCGTTCCGCCAGTACTAATATTGTGACGATACTTCGGCGGCAAATTATTCGATTCATTCGTTTGTGCACATCGTGGGACGTGCTGTTTCAATTCTTATGGAATATAACTGAAAATTAGTCACGTGTTATAATTTACGAAAATAAATTAAATTAATATTTCGTTGGATAGCCTTTCGACTGTATAATTGCGTCAATGTTACAATAATTCACTAGTTTTGCAGAAGGTTGCCACTAGACTGTGCATCAAAGACTCTGTCTGATTATTTGACGGGTCCCGCTAAACCATAATATAAACAATCGGACGCCTTTCAAGTGCATTCTAGTATCTCTACGAATACTTTTTGCACGCCAATTTAGGGACACTTCTCATACTTTTTAATTTTTCTCCTTAACGTTAAACTTTTTCAAGTACATTTATATGACAATATGCAGTTAAAATATATAACAATTACAATTATGTTTCGTTTTATAAACATATGTACAATTACATAGAGAAATACATGGTTTTTTAAGCCTACAAGAGGTGTACGAATACTTTTTAAACTCACTGTATACTATGGAGAATTAATATGTTTGTAGAAAAAGCCCATAGAAGCTGAAGATTGCGACGATAAATAGTAAGCAGATGCGCAAGCTAGTTCAATATGCAACGAATCGGCCCAACAATGGGCGAATGCGATATGCAAGATTGGCCTGATAAAGGTGGTTTGTGGGATGCAATTTTACAAGCAGTGTAATAACAATTCCAGCGGGTATCGGCGAAGAACGGCAGGTACCCATTGGCATGGGGCGGCTGGGTGGCCCTTTCGCCGTTATTATCAGTTCGTCATCTTTGTCTCAGTCGTTGGCAACGACCCTCCGGCTCCCATCGTAGGCTGTCTTTTCAGCTATTCGACGAGACTGGATGCGGGTGGAACAACCCCTCCGTGCGGAAGCATCGGTGACGCGGCACTTCGGTCACGTGGACGAGAATGCAGCTCGTTTCAGAGATGCGGGAATATATCTGGCATCGGGAGAATGCACTCGATAAAGCTTGGGGGCCACTGTACTCTATTGATTGGTCTGCGGCATTCTGTGTGTTGAATTCCGTTCCGTAATCTCCGTGCGACCTGCACACACGCGTACCCGTATTCAGAAGGACCGCTCCCTCGCCCCGTTAATTTAATAAATCACTCGAATGTAACCGAACAACGGAGAAGGATCCTGCGGGTCTGATCCTCGTCCCTGCATAGTTCTTTCCGTTTCTTCGGGTCACAACGGTCTCTCCCTTTTTTTTTTTTCATTGCCCGTTACTTGCCGGTGTAAACAATATTGCGCGAGCGACGGCATTATTCGACGGCCCGCGCCGCTTCGAGTGCTTTCTTTCAACAGTTCTGCGCAGAGGTAACAGTGTTTTCTTTATTACTACCTGCAGTTGTTTTATGGCCGGATGAATTGTTTTACGAGCCTTCGATAGTCCGGGTTACTGCAATTTCTCGTTCCACTTGTGATCGGAATTTTGCGATAATGTATTACAGAAACTTCAGAATGTAAGAATGTAATAAATAGACTGTGGGTCGTTACGCGAAACAAAAATTATCTCATTAAAGTGCAAGAAACATCAGTTGAATGCTTTTAGCCTTCCTATTGTTTGAAATTGCACCATTTGTGTCATAAAAGCATAGAAACCGCGGTCTAGTAACGAAGTGTTTTCTTTCAGCTCTGTGTGAAATTAAAAATGATTCCACTTCTATTTTCTGTTAGAACTCGACCTAGACAAAGTCGAGACAGCAGAATTTTTAATGAATTCTTACGAAGCCATGCATGACTTCTTCCTACTCTCTAGGTATGTAGATATAAACACAAAATTCTTGTTTTATTTTCAGTGCGCGGATAATAACATACGAAAGACGGAATTATTTTATGGGTATTTCGATGCTGTAGGATGTCGTCTGTTCGTTATGCAGAGAGGAGAAGAATTTTTTTTATTTCTCGTTAGAAAGCGATATGAATAATGTCATATAAATGTCGTTCGTATGACACGTATTATTTGATGGAATTTTGCAACGTCAAGGCCGAGCTCGATAGCCCGTTTCACCCACATGATTTTTACTGTTTCGTCTCGGAAAATATTTTAATCTCGTTTCTCGCGAGCCAATTTCAGCCGCAGGACAAAATGAATAAATAACGCGCCTACAATATTTTTGATCATGCTGCGCTTTTTGCGATGATTGTAGTTTACTCGGTCGCCTTGATTACCAGGGAATATTTATTTTTAACGATAATATGCACAGCCTCCGATTGATCGAGCTGTCTTCCGTTTCTGGTTTTTATGAAATTTATTTGTTGCTGGAAATATCACAGATTCCTCTTCACGGTGTCAATAATTAGCCTCAACAGGATTCGAATGCGAAACACCGTTCTAAAAGTTGGGAAATGCGTAAAATATTATCCTTTAAAGTGTTATAAATCTGCGTCTGCTACGTTGAAGTTGAATCTTCGAAAGTTTCCGAGATTAAAATGAAACATGAATTTATTAACCACATTCTCAGGCTTATTAAGTTCCCAAAGCGGAAAAGTTTATCAAATAGAGTACAACAAAGCCTTCTGTTCAACAATCGACAGTTCGAAACTTCTGAGTTTCGCAAGAACTTAATGAAGTTTTAATAACATTTTCTTCAATTCTATTTTAGTTTTAATCCACGGAAAAACGACTCGAGAAGGGAACTGAATTCGATTTACCGACGGGTTTTTCCGGAAAAAATATCTAATTTGAAAACTAAACGGTTCCATTGAGTAAAATCGGACATTTCACACGCGACAACCTAATAGTTATAACCCTTTGCACTCGGCGCTATTTTCATTCTAAAACTAAATTTTTCTTCCGTCTTGGAATATTTTCATTTTATTCATACGAAACTGATCCGATTTCCACATTTAAATGCTTAGTGGTCTATTAAATACAAATTTTGCAATGTAACAAATATTTTGTAATATTTTTTGTAATTTCTTTAAAATAGTACCACAATAATTTCTAGTGGTGGCTTCAGAGTCACCACTCGAGTGCAAAGGGATAAACGAAGCTTCGAAAGGTTTTGAACAGTGCTTGTAACTATAGTGAGCCGCAGGCCACAGGATTCGCATCAGCCGCATCACCACAACTGGCACGTGCGATTAACCGACGGTATCCGAAATTGTTTCTGATTAGCGGAAGATCACGAGTCACGTTCCCCGATCAACGAACTCGTCGCACTCCCGAAGCCGAGTGCATTCTGCTCGGCCTGGCTCGGGGTCCCCCGCACCCCGCTGATCACGGGGTAGCTATAACAGTCGGCAGTCTCGTTTCTTGAGTAAACAAGTCGTTTCCACTGTCGGCAACTTCCGCCTTATCTACTCAATTAGACAAACTGCTTGTTCGTCGGCAGACGTCGTCGCGGGAGCGCCGCCGCGCCGTTTCCTCGTCCCATCGCGCTTTTGTTCGATCCCCCGTTGCCTCGGCGCTCGCGCGCATGCAGACGAAACTTTCGAATTTACTTTTCCGACCCTCCCAGAAGGCAGCAGCAGCAGTAGCTTCTTCCTCCCAGCGTTTATTAAGAGGAGGGTGAAAAGTTTCGCGGAACCGGTGCGGAAAGGGAACCCGCGAAATCGCTGCTTCCACTCTCGCGATAGCAGAGGCACTCGCGCGTCCCCTAACCCTCGGATCATCCCTTCCCCTTCTCGCCGGAATTTCTTTCACTCTAACCGGACGATCCTAACCGACAGGACCGTCGCGCGTCGTCCTTCTATATCTCCGCGAGTCTTTACGATCTCCTAGCTGCTCTTCGATGGCTATTCGGTATCGTTATAGCGCTCCAGCGGGGACCGAGATTAATAGCCCCGATGAGCGGACTTTCGTCTTGTTCCCGTGTCACGGACGTGAACTTAATAGCGCACGATCCCATCGTTCGATGGTCCCTGACCGCACATCGCACTGTCGAGATCGAGCTGATGCAAAACTCGCTTGATTGAGAGAGGTATCGGCAACCCACTGCGCACTGGGATTTGGAAAAAGCTGCTTGTTCAGGAGTGGAGGTTCAAATGCGACCGGATTTCTTGGTTATTTGCAACCGTTGGACATTTTTAACCCTCGTTCGTTCCTCGTTCTCCCAATTTCCATTTTTATTCGTAAGTTTAAATTGAACTAATTCAGCCTCGAGTATATCGTTCATTCGCATATTGAAAATATTTTCATGTAAAATAACTTTGTGCTTCAAACAAACGAAAATGTCTTAGTTTTACTGCCTCGTAAAATCCTTGGTTGCGTAAACTTATCAAGATGTTCGTGCAAGCATTGCACTACTTACGCCTGTTCCGTAGGTGCTTCAATGGCTTCGTTCAAAGTTCCTAGTACCCCCGACGTCGATAAAATTGAATTTTCTTTTGTACGGAGAAGTGTGTTGGTTATGTTGCATACTTGAGAAAATTATGCGGACTGTTGTTTATGTATTTGATTTATGCATTCGTACGCATGAACAGCGATTTACAATTACATGTACAAAGTTCTAGGAGTGTATATAGCGTCGCGATGTAACCTTACACGAAGTTGCGATTACTTGCAAAGGCCTTGGTGTCTTCGAACGAGAAATCGTTCATAACACTTTCAAGGACGATTGGCGCGACTGACTTACCCGCTGACAAGTACACTAGCAAACGACCGGTGATTATGTTACCTCTGTACATTCGAGACTACACGTTTTACTTATCGGCGATTGTTTAATGGTCTTTCAAATTGTAATAATTAGCAAAATTATCAATCAGAACCGCGAAACTGAAAAATGAAACTATTAATCATCGCGAGCTATTCTACACGCAACAAGTTTAGTATAATATCCAGGAGACAGTTGAATCGAGTCACTTTAACAGGTATTTGTATTTTAATAAATTTCCACTTGGGCGTTTAATTATTTTCTCGGGCTTATTATTGGATACTTTTGAAATTTTCTTTCAAAATTACGCGTCAAGTAAAATATTTTAATAAATGCGAATGAAATCTTCTTGTATCATTTCGACAAGTGAAACGGTGTCGCGTTAAATGTGTTCTCTGAAAAAGCGGAAACAGAGTAACCTCCTTACTTCCATAAATGACGCAAAGAACTTTCAATTTAATTTTAGAGTCTTTTAAGTGTGTCAAGAGTTCAACTTTTCCTAAATATAATGAAGCCGATTCACAACGCATTTAAATAGTAACTGTAGGATAGCTTTTAAGGTTTAAATGGAAATCGAAACAATTTATAGATACATTACAAAATTCATCTCGGCACGATGAATCTGAAAAATACAGGTCAGCAGTATACATTTATAATACGATCAACTTCTGTTTATTGTTAAATGATTTCAAATTGATGAGTTCGTTAGCCGAACATATAACTCTGAATGCTATCGTTTTAATTATTACATTCAACAACAATTGACGCTAAACCTACGAAACATTAACAGGACCTAGTAAATAATGCCTTGTAAAATTGGCAACCCTAAATTCATTGAACTCGTCCGTAATATTCAATATAATAAATGCTTGGACAAGGATATTTATTCCACTAATTTCCATAAAAGAATTTTTGTAGTTTCAATAATTGTAAGATATAAAATCAGTCATGGTAGGTTTAGTGTTACGTACATTGGCAATGCTACGAATCAAGTGAAATATATATTTATAAATATTAAAAGAATATTCTATGTCAGGAAAAAATCTAGTACTCTGTATGGCTGCAAATAAATTTCTTCGTGCCGTAAAACTGTCGAGCGGTCGATGGCCGTAACGGAAAAGTAAAATTTCCTAGAGTAAGAATATCAATTCTAGAGAAACACGGCACAATCATCGAGAACGTACCCAACAGTGTTGCCAAAATGCTAATAACCCGGAGTGGCTAGCAATCTCCGTGTAATCGAAGCCCGACAAACACGAGAAGGAGGAACTCCCTGTTCCAAATTCCTCCCGAATTCGGTTCGTTTCCGCTGCCTGAAAAACGGATTCCCTCGTCTAATTACGCCCGGCTATTCTAGAAAAAACAATACCGACGCGACGTGACGGAACGATATAATCGGAACAAGAACGAGCGACGGAACAAGTAGAAGAAAGAGGTCTCGCAACATTTTCTAACCGGCTGAAAAATACATCGCGATCCACCTGCGGCGACCGCAAGGCGCCAGTAGTATGGGCACGCGATGGTACGGCAGGATGACGTCACGATCCGCGGCGAGAGCCGGCGAGCGCCGGCGAGCAGGCACGAAGTTGCTCGAAATGTGCCGCCTGGTTCTCGAGCAGCGCTCAGTCTGTCGTCGAGCGTCGCGTGGTCGTGACGTTCGTCGCACTCCGCGCGCCCTTCGCCCTTTTCTCCCATCTTCCTCCCCACTCTTCGTTGCGCACAGATATATATCCGGTCCGTCCGTTTTTCCGGCTCGCTTTTCCAATCGCGTTATCAGTCACCGCCGGCACGATTATTCGCGTCGCCGCGCTCCGTGGTGCTGCGAGCCGCGGGGCCTATTGATTCGCGCCGCTTGTGATCCGGTGCGACGACGACGGTACAAACAGAGGACGCAGAATCATTCGCGCGGGGACTATAACGGAGCCACGTCGCCCTTCGCCAGACCTGGAAACCGTTTATTCAACGACGACGACGACGGCGGCGGCGGCGGCAGCGACAGCGACGACGGCGACGGCGGTCTCTCTGGCCGAATTAGAAGTCGGGGAGTATTGATTGCACGCTTCTAAATGAATAACAATCCCAGCGCTGTGGAGGTCGAGCTAGTGCCGCGACTACCGTTGCACGCTGATCTTCGTGGCAGCTGACTGTAAGTGGTTTCGACGGCCGTTTTAAAGTTCGTTGCTCCCCTGGATTTCCACACCGACCTCACTCCTTATCCATCCATCCGTCCGTCCTCCCTTCCCCCCGCCACCCTATTTCCCCATCTATCCCCCAACTGCCTCTCTCCCCGAGCCCTTCTCCGCGCACCCCACCGACATCCCGACGCCTCATGATCCTCCCACCGTCCGTCAGACAGCCTTTTATCCGCGAAACGGTGCGAGCCGACGACGTCGGGGCGTCTGGAAACGAGCGAGCGAGCGAACGAACGAGCGAGTAGGCGAACGAGCGAACGCCGGCAACCGTAATCGAACTTTAAAAGTCGTCGGAAGAATTATTGATTCGCTCTACTGGCGATGCTACTGGATCCGCTTACGCCGACTGCGTAGCGCTCTGCACCCCCGCACACTCGCTCCTTCCGCCTTCGCCTCGCTACGCGATCCTCAGATCTTGCTAGATCGTGGAGGGTGCACGGCGCTCTGGATAGCGAACTTTTGTTAGCGAACTCATTCTGCTTCGATTCTCCTGCTTTGACACGTTCACCGTCGTGTCGCCCATATTTGGAATTATTTTTCCGGATTTTCTACATTTTCCTAGACTTTTATAGATTTTCTAAAGTGTTCTAGATTTTTCGGGATAGACTGTGTTGAATTGGCCTGTGATTTGGGAAATATAAATTTCCTTTATCTTCTAACAAAAAATACTAGAGAACCGGAAAATTATATATTTATTACAAGCCAAAATGTAACACCTTGAAAACTCTTTTTACACACTTTAAACAATAACTCACGAAATACGGGTAAAACTATAGTCTGATACTTTGCATGCAATATAGCTTATAAAGTAGATATACCTGATTCTCGTATGCGGATTGTGAAAATTGATTTTTATCGCTTTGAGCACACGTCGATTACAATGTACGCGAGACTAATTGCAGGACAAGGATTAAAGGCAGTAGGGACTGTATAGAACGTTGTAAATTGTTTTTTAGTACGCGAGGCTGGTTTTAGGAAGAGAACTAAATGCGATGGAGGATATGTAAAATATTGGAAATAGTTCTTTAATGTTTTTAATGGCATGTCACTCGTAGGAGGGTGACACATTTGTCTCTGAAGATAGTAAATTATTTTGCGGTGTTTTCTCATATCTCCTTTGTCAAGTTTTGTTGCTCATGGAACAAAATTTCGAACGAAATTCGCCTAGAATCGCAATTCCTTGCACTCTGTTAACCATTTTAAACGTTGAAGGTTTAATCCGATTTACACGATCTGCTCGCCCACACGAGGGATATTGGTAAATATAAAACCGTCTATGAACAAATAACGCGACTACGTTAAAAGATACCACCCAATCATAATAGTGACACTTTTACTACGATTTTCAATAGTTGTTCTGTATCAAAAGGAAGCTTAAAGATCTTACATAATAATCTCAAACATAATTAATTTATCAAATTACTAGGGGTGACTTGTTATAAATAACTATGGACCATAAGCTTTCAGAAATTACGAAATACTTGGTAATCGATAATATGTTCAGGAAATGAGAATTGAATTGACACGTTGAAGATCCAATTACACTGAAAACTCGGTACGATTAATATTTATAGTCAAATGTAGAACGAAAGCAATTTCCTCAGGTTAGAGGCACGAAAACTGAGATTTTTATCTTGTTTTTTACCACAATTAGTCGAAACCAAGTTCTAGTGTATGTGCTGGTTAGTAAAGAATTCGTTCGAATTGAAATTTGCTCAACCCAGATTGCATAGTTCTGGTTTAGTTTTGCAAAGAAGGTTGGCAGACATCAAAAGAGTCGGCTGCGCCATTTGAAAGCGTTCTCCGCGTGTAGCAGTGATCAATGCCCAGGAAAAATACTGCTCGTCTGGTTGTCAGCCAGCGGATGAAAGCGTGTAACGTCGCGATTATCAGCGGTTCTCAAACTGGCGCGTGAAAGTTTATGAAAATTCGATCGGTCGCGACGCGACGCGTTGCGTTGCAGATGGACCCCGGCGTTCGTTTACAACACGATCGATTCGCCGGCTCGTTAACCAGGCGGTGCAATCGTCGGCAAACAACGTGTTCTACGGACGCACACGCTTCGCTAGCTGCGAGTGCGTGTCTCTCCGACGCACTGCGCGCAAATTCGCATCGACGGCGCGTGTTTTGCTGAGCATCACGTGAAATGGATCGGATAGCGGAAAATAGGCATCGGACCCCGCGCCGACCTGCGACTGTTTTCACGCTGAAACGTTTTATTTCTCCCACACCACCCCCAATCCGCCCCCTCGCGCACAGCCCGTATTTTTTTTATTGTACGAATTTCGTTCTGTCGGATGGAACATTTTCTCGTGGCAGGGTGCTGTTTCGATGGTTCACGGGGAAAGCAAAAATATCCACCGAAAAACAGCGTGGAAATTAAAACATTTTTCCAGGAGAGAAAATTTAAAAATTCCAACCCCTTTGTTTGCCGTACGCTTCCCAGGGCAGGGGGGTCGCAAAGTGTAACAATTGCGGTCCGAGTACACATGTAACTCTTTATCGATTCAACGTCTAATAATACAGTAATCATGGGAGCAGATCTGAGGAAATGTGCTAGTGTGCAGAAAACATGCAACATTGGGAAATATATGACTGAATTGTAGAGATACGCTGTTTTCATGGGAATACGAATTTTTATTAACCTCTGCAATTCACAAAATCTGAGATTGAAAACACTATTTCTCTCATGATGTGATTACCATGCCTACGAAAATGATTCTTTGTTATTGTTTATCGCATGATTTCGTTTGTTGCATCCAATTTTATTCGTGAACGAATCCGTAACATTCATGTGCTGTTTGTTACGTGCACCATTAAGTCGTCAAAGAAGTATCCATATTTTCTTGTTAGGTTAGACGATATCGAAACTATTAGATCTCAAAGCGTTAATGGACAAAACACGTTTCGCGGCTTCCTACGAAGCAGTGTAGTAATGGATGAATGAAAAGAAACCGGGTCAGTCGTGAAACAAGTATCTTCCCGAGGATCTTGAAACAGTACTTAAAGGAAGAATGGACTGCCACTCGCCAGGAGGCGTTACCTTTAGAGGAACTATAGAGCTCTCTTAACCAATTCGTCACTTCTTTAGTTATTTTTCCCGTACAATCGAGCTGTACTTTTATCAACTCTCAAACTGACTTTGAAATTTACACAACACAAGATATCAAGTCTAGTGAAACGATACACAAAATTACCCTATTACTGTACAATTTTTAGGCAACTAGACAATTTTAATTAAATGAAGAATTCGGAAGCTGACAAATCCATTTCTGACATATCAATTTATTCCAACCATATACCAATAATTCTATATAATATAATAATATATATTGTATTTAATAATTTCATTTGATTTTTCTTTGTGCTTAAGTTCATTTGTTATCTGTGAATAAATATGATATATTCTTGGAAACGTTTCTACACAGTAGTATCTTTTTACAACTAAGTTTTAAAAGATTCAATTATCTCGGTTTTCATACTTAACGACTTATGATTGGCCCCTGAGTCCTCTAAATATACAACCGATTCAAACGTAAATTATAAATACTAAATTATTTAAATTATAAATTATAAATTCCAGTTAAAAGAATAGTTAGTAGAATAAATTCGAACGGAATTTATATTTGAAATGTTTGTAGAACGATACGGTATTCCCAAAACCTCCCGGCCAAATAAAAACAGATTTGTTCATTTATTTTTCTATTCATAGCTGAGAAGAGGCTAGCTAAAAAATGCATGCGCGACTGATACAGCCATTCATATATTCGTCACTGAAACAGGCATATTTCATTGAACATCGAGCCGAACGTTCACGTATTCCTTGGGGCTGGTGTGCGTAGAAATACGCGCCGCGCTGCGGTCCACCAATAAATTTAGCGAGCCTCGGAAGCGTTCAATTTGCCTGCAATTATGGAGATCCTTTCCACGACTGGGAACAATAAATAGTGGATCGGTGGCAGAAAGTTACAGGGGGTTCCAGTTGTCGATGAAATTTAAGTGGGCCGGCCGATCTTAGGTTAAACGAGTCTCGGGGTTCGTGTTGCTGTTACTAATATTGTGGGAACCTTGCAATATTTGTTATTCGGCAGCTCGTGTACAATCAGAAGCGTAGATTTTTTACTTGTGCTACCGTTTTATCCGGTTTGCATGTAACAATATTTACACTTTTGTGTTCACCGAATTTTGTCGACGCGAATATTGCTTGTAATACGCACAGGCATGTCCGGGGACATTTATTTTTACCAGCTTTTTTTCACTACAAATATAAATAAATTTTTATCTTGAATAACCGTTAATCAATATTTTCCTTAAACGAAAATTAACCCTTTGCACTCGAAGCCATTTTAGCTCTAAAACGAAACATTTCTTCCGACCTAGAATATTTCCCTTCTGTACAGGGTGCGGCCGAAGAACATGCACAAACGGACACTAGGTGGTTCCTTATGAGAAAATAAGAACAAAATATGGAATAAAATTTAAGGCTTAGTTTTCGAGAAAATCGAGTTTGAAAATCCGATGCGTAGATATGCTGTTACGACTAAGTTACGGTTCGTCGAGCAACGTATAACTCGTTAGTTATAAAAGTTAGGTTTATACGTTAGGTATAAAAGTTACCGAGTTCAAGAGAAAATACACAAAAGACTTTTAAGGAACAACATTTTAATTTATCAATTACAAAATTGCTGAAATTGATTGCCTCCCTGTAGCATGCATAGCTGTGTCCGCCTAATTGCAGATGCATGAACTCTCAGTAACGTGTTTTGGTTTTTCAAGTCTTCAAAAGCATGATGAATACTGTGCGTTAATTAGTCCCGGCTATCAATATCTTGGCTATAAACCTTTTCTTTGATATGACCCCACAAATAAAAATCAAGGGGTGTAAGATCTGGTGATCTTGGAGGCCAGGTAATTGTTCCTCCACGGCCAATCCAGCATTGGTACTCTTCACTAAGAAACATCCTCACCCTTCGATTAAAGTGTGGTTATGTTCACCGTCATGTTGAAAAATTATTCGTTGTCGAATTACATAAGGCACATCATCAAATAAGGTCGATAAATCTTCACGTAGAAAATGTAGATAAGACTCCCCTGTTAAAGTATGCGTCAAAAAATGTGGTCCAATTATGTAGTTGCCAAGTATTGCAGCCCATACGTTCATACTAAATCTCACTTGAAACTGTGTTTCATGCTTTGCATAAGGATTTATAGGTGCCCATAAGTGTGTATTATGAATGTTGAATGCACCGTTTCTGGTGAATTGTGCTTCATCCGTCCATAAAATGTGTGACGTAGCTTCTGGACTGCTGTCATGCTGCTGAAGTATCCAATGACAAAATGCCATTCGTGGTGTGAAATCGCGTTCTAACAGTGCTTGCAAGTCAAATGGTACGGATACAGACTAGCATCGTGTAGTATGCGACGAACAGTTCTATCGCTGACGTTCTACCGAGAAGATAACAATCGTGAACTAAGTGTAGGATTGTTGTAAATGTCTTCCAGAACATTATCTTCGATAAAACTACGCACACGACCACAATTTCGACGTCGCGGTTCAAAAGAACCATGTTCCAAAAGACCCCTTTCTACTCTTTGCTCTGTTCTTCGATCAGGAACCCTTCGATTGGATGGTGTTCTCTGTAACAACGAACAGTAGCAGACAAATTTTCATTACAGGCTCCCAAAGCTCGGATCATATCAACGTATTCCCTGTTCGTGTACATCATCGTGAGATAAACGAAAACTAACTGGTTAGGCACATAACATACAAGAAGAAATCACAGATCATTGTTTACAAACACGACACGCGTTATACGTTGCTCGACGAACCGTAACTTAGCCGTAACTGCATATCTACGCATTGGATTTTCAAACTCGATTTTCTCGAAAACTAAGCCTTAAATGAAAAAATTCTATTCCATATTTCGTTCTTATTTTTTCATAAGGAAAACCACCTCGTGTCCGCTTGTACATGTTACTCTACTTGTAGACTACTGGACTGTTTACTAATTTATTAAATACAAATAAGTTTAATAATGTAAAAAATATTTTGAATAAAGATACAGCAATTTTTAGTGGCGCCTTACAGTCGTCATTCGAGTGCTAAGGGTTAAGGTAGGTCGATTTGGTGTGCAGATTCACCCCCTAAGCATGGAAATGCAATTATGAAACACTCTGTATATGTGAAAACTGTAACCGTCCCTAGGCAATCACTGTCCGCAAAATGGCGATTATTGCCCGGAGGCAATGGTCAAAGATATCTTTTTTTATATAAAAATATGAAAGAAATTTATTTTTTTATTGTACGACTAAACGAATAATTGAGGTTTACGAAACGTATCTTTACGTAAATATTTCACCTCTTATTTTCATGTTGTTCTAATTATTGGGCGACCGTCGTGACCGCATTCTCCCCTACACGTCCAAACTCTTATACTCAAGTTGCGGGTGGTTGTCGAAGTTGCGGCAAGTCTTCCCCGGAAGCAGCCCGGACTGGTGAAAAAGAGTCTGGTGGGAGGATTCCACGGATGGCTAGAAAGGACGAAGGTGGAGTGGGGCGTGCTAGGAGTAGACGAAGGGTTGGTCGATAAAAACCACCCTCGCGTGGCTGCGTTATTACGTATAAAGCGGGGATTGCGCGCCCGATGACTGTGCTCCGTTTTTCTCGCTGCACGCGTCGCACGCGAGCGAGCGAGCGAGCAAAAGCACCGCCTCTCTCTCTCTCTCTCTCGCTCGCTCTCTCGCTCGCTCGCTCGCTCCAAAGCTCGATAACGACGATCGAACGATTAAGTCCGGGCCCCGTAATCTTGCCGGCCGATCGGCTCGAGGAAATTTCGCGGTGCGCCGGTGTTACGCGAATATCGATCCTCGAGAGCTGCCCACAGAGCCCGCGATCCCGGTTTGCTGATTTTCTTCTGGCGCAGTCCTTGCAGCGCCGCGCCGACTGCCTTCCTCGGAGCAGTCCGGGGCCGCGCTCGGGTCGTGTTGGCTTAAGAAATTCTCGACGGTGATTCAATTGCGAAATAAGTTTGTGTTTCTTCCGCCGCGCTACTTCTCCGGACTGTTCCTGGCACGGTTCGAGTAGACTGAGAATTGCCTCGGAACCGGTCGCTGGTAAACGTGCAACTTGCTCGGTGGCTAACTGTGAGTTAGCCTTTTCCCTTGGTTGTCGATACTACATCCGCGGACCGACTTGTGTTCCCACTAAACAACTTCGAGTTGGAGGTTCGATGCAACGATCACTCCTTGCTTCCTGAATTTTTCGAATCGTGCGTCGCATTCTTTCGTTCAACAGCTCAACGCATTGACTGTCGCGATGGTCAACCGTGACCGGCGCCATAATACTAGTAAACCTGAACATCAAATATCGAATATTCCTGAATAGCGTGAATCCTGAATCCTTTTTATTGTACGACTAAACGAATAATTGAGGTTTACGAAATGTATCTTCACGTAAATATTTCACCCCTTATTTTCATGTTGTTCTAATTATTGGGCGAGTAAATATCGAATATTCGTTCTGAAATGAACTCGATTATAATGTAAGGTGGGAACCTCTTTATAAAGTAATTAACCCCTTGCACTACTATTTATTTTGAGATTATAACGATCAGAAATTCCTCATCGTTCAGAATTGCATGGCTATGTTTTCTCTAAAAGATATATATCAACTACAACGAAATAGAATTTTATTTCGGTTTAAAGGAAATTAATAACATGCCTGTCTGTTAGACCATGTTTAGAATCTTCATCACGAGTCTGACTCGATATTATAGGGCAAGGGGTTAATAGTAATTGTGTTCAACTCATTTTCATAGACTGTTTCGCAAAAATTAGAATTAATACAAATTTTCTTCGTCAGCTGAGAAAATCCGCGTACAAATAAAATAAAACGCGTTTTTTAAAAAACGAACCGTTTACCCCGATTCGTTGCAATGAATGCGTTCGATTTTCACTTCCGCGGAACTTCAGAAGATCGTAACGCATAAAACCGGGCAGTTAAGCGATTATATTGAATCTATAGCCCGTAAGCAGACCGTAATCGGCAGCGGCTCTTCATCCCCGAGCAGGTCTCTATAAACGGTGTCTCTGAACTACACCGAGATTCCCTCGATTGGCTGGCCCTCGATGGCAATCGATTGAACAGAATTTGAGAGAGCGGAACAATTGTGTCGCGAGGCAGTAATGTCACCCGTCGTTGGAACGAGCGTTTCATTAATCCGTTTTTCGAGGGCGCGAAATAGCCGGTAGATGGCAGGGAAAATTGTAGGCGGGGATCCGAAGGACACGGAGCTTTTTCAGTCGGAAACTCTCCGCGATCCAGGCATACTCAGCCGTGCCACTTTGCCATTTCGCTTTGGCGACAATCGTTAATTAAAGCCCTGAACGTCCTCCAGGGTGCTTGCACTTGCACTTGGGATCGAAACCACCCCCGATCGCCACCCCGGGTTCTTCCCCTCCAACGCCCAACCCGGCAAACCTCTTCGGTAGAAAACGTTCAATGCCTCGTTAATCGCGGCTTGCCGTTGATAAAATGGATTCTATGGCGTCGTCACGCCCCCCTCTCCTCCCCCCACGCCTCGCGAATCGAGTATAATCGCGTTGAAGGGGTTCTAGTAATAAAGAGCGCGTGGGCGTCTCACATGCGTGGGACGAAATTTTTAGAACGTGTCGATTCTTCGATGGTTTTCGAATCGTTTCTGCCCCCCCCCCCCCCCCCTCGAATGTCGGTCGTAAAGTTCGTTCTACTGTATTAATGAATCGCCGAGCTCCATCGACCACGAATGGATACCGAATGGCGGTCGAACTCCTCCAGATCTTACATTTGTGGCTCGAGGAATCGGGTCGCCGCAGTTCTCGAGAACGAAAAAATGAACGATCGGTTCAGATTCCACACGTCGACGAGGCTCGAAGATGTAACGAATGGGCTGCTGATAGTTTCTCGATATCTAGTCAAGCGTGCTCTTCTGGATTTTATTCTTCCCGAGGTCGCGATAGCGATAGAACCTCTATTACTGGAATTAATGAGAAGATTTTTGAAAATATTTTCGTTTATCGCATGAACATCTATTGCACTCGACACGATAAATATTCAGAAATTAAATTGAAAATGTGGGTCAACCTAAAGTTTATTTCTGTTCAGGAATTAACTTATGAACAATACCGTACTTGTCGCTGACAAGTATTTGTTTCTACACAAAAGATTCTAGACTTTCTTATTTCTCTGTTTATTTATTTCTTAATTCGCAACTCCGATTCGATCGCTCTGTAATTGCAATTACAAATGACATTGTAATTCGCTGTAATGAGAAATGTAAATTACGAATTACAATGCGATTTAATACGTCTGTGAATTAGAGCCACTTCGTCTATTAACACATTGCGTACCGTTCACGAGAACGTGTTTCGTGCGCCATCTGTTAATGACCGCTCGCGAGTTTTCTCGTGAGGGAAAAGTCTTTTTTTCTCGAGTTTGCCGAAAATGTGCGGTCCTGGCGTATGTCTTGGAAATTTCTATGCGGTACACAATGTGTTAACATCGCTTTACACAGTTTCGGTGAACTTTAGAAAATTCTAGATCAAATAAAATGTTGTTCCCTGCAGTATTAACCCTTTGCACTCGAAACCAGTTTAACTCCAAAACGAAACATTTCTTCCAAACTAGAATATTTCCCTTCTGTATATATTTTTTCATGCTATACATACGAAAATGGTGCAATTTGCTCGTACAGTACTGAAATGTTTAGTAATTTATTAAATACATACAAATTTAATAATGTAAAAAATATTTTGAATAATGATACAACAAATTTTGATGGTGCTTTACAGTCGCCATTCGAGAATGAAAACTTTGTAAGTGTACTTTACATTAGTATTTTATAATGTAGTCTTAGTATTCGTATGGTAACATTGGACACAAGGTTTTCTTTCATATTTTGCAACTTCCAATTTACGATCGGAATGGGCAGGGTGACAATAATTTGGTACGGGTCTAGCGACGAATGTCCCTTTCTGCCTAACGCCGACAGTGGCGCTAATAGTGAAAAATGTCGGAACCGTGAGATGCAGTTTCAGATGCCTCGTGACAGGCAGTATCCCGCCGAATATTACAAATTACTCCACGGTAACGTAAAAACAGGCATTTTAGATTGGTTAGTCCTAGATTGAACTTTTAAGAAACCAAATTGATCACTTCTGAATTGCTCGTTGCGATATTGAAGCCTCCAGTTTGAGTCCCCGTGAACCCTTGCAAGTTCGTATACATATATGGGTTTCTTCTATATACGTGTGGTTACGCAGAGTCATCAAGACGCCAAACCGGCCCTCTTAAATTTCGTTTGTCTCGAGGCACGTACACGATTACGTTCCATCTCATTGACGCGGTCAGGTAGACTGTAGTAGTAGGCTTTTACTTATACGTGTAACTCCGCAGAATCAAATTATGCAAAAACTTTAACAGCTTATATCTCGATAACTATTTGTTTGCGTCACATGGTTCTTTTCAAACTTTTCCTTTTCCCGGTGTATAGAAGGTGTTGATGTAAACAAAACTTTAACAATTTTCTTTGTTACAAACAATTTTGCGGCAAGTTTCTTTCACGAATGTCCATCGATCCAGAGTTGTAGATTCATCCCTGACCATTAATTTTTATACACCCCGAACATCATTCCGTGAGTCAGACTCGTGATGTTTACGTTTGGACCAAAATCTTCATCACGGGTCAACACTCGTTAAAGTACGGAAAGGATTTAATAATTTCGTTCCGTTAAGAATAACATTACAATCTATAGAATTTCATGTTTTGTAAATCCTTCGAAATTTTACGCGAGCTATAAACACATAAAAATCCGTAAACTCCGCATACAGTATCTGAAACGTGCAACTCCAGCGCATTTTTCCGCTACCGGAGATTGCCACGAAAATTAGATTTATCGAACGTTAAAAGGATTCTGAAACATTCATTTCTAGTGCATTCTTCGCTGCCTTAAATTGACAGAGGGATTCGCTGAAGCAGACGTCAGATCCCATTAAACTGCGAGTTCGATTCCTCTTTCTATCCGATGACGGTAGAAAACGCAGGAATCGCGGCGTGCGTCGGACTCTTTCATTTTACAGAGAGATATCGAAGCTGACGTTTTTCCACGGAGATACAACGGAACGAAGGACTGCGGCAAGTCAACAAGTAGCTTCGCCCTTTCATCCTCAAAGCGACCACGAGATGAAATTCCAAAAGCGATCCTCTCGAAAGGTAGCGATCTCCGCGCGAGCTCGAAGAAGATTTTCCTGTTGATGTTTACGAAGTGCTCCGGCGAGCACGACACACGAACGTTGTGATCATGTTTCATTGCCAGCCGGCACTTGAACGTGCTTGCATGTTGGATAGGCAGAGTCTGTGATTACCGAGAGCGAGACAGGCTCGATACTCGCAGAGGAGAGGAACAGATCGAGCCTCCGCTAAAATTAGAATCCACTTCGCGCGTTTGATCCTTCCCGTTCTTCTTCCCTTTCGCAGCCCTCGCTCCGCCTAATCATCTCTCCCTCGCTCCTCTTTGATCCTCCTCTCTTTTTCACTGTGCCCGGCGTTGGCACGCGAGCACGCTGCCAGCTTGCCGAGGAATCTGGCGACCGGGGAAAATTCACATGTACGAGAACGCGTCCCTGAGAGCTTCAAAGAGCCGGACGCTTCGCGAAATTGTTTTCGCCACCGTGTATTCTCCGTCGGGAATTTTCTGCGGAGCCGCGCTCCAATTCTTGCCGCGCGTTTCCCTTTTCTGGAAACGCGCACACCCCGCTGAATTTCTCCCGGGCGTTTCTTACTCCGTACTTTTCGTTTACGAGGTAAACTTAACTGTCGAAAATTTTCCTGTTCTCGGGGACTTTCTTCTTAAGGATAATTAAGCGCGAAAAATTCCAATTTTTACACTAATACTAATAAAACTCTTAACTTTATTCTCATTTTCTCGAAAAGAAATTAAAACTCTAAAAAATTAATAACTCAGAAAGTAATCTTTTCCGGACCTATCTTGATATATCTATTTCTAAAGTATTGCCCATCATTTACGAAACACCCTGTATTTATATATATATATAAATTCTATAAAAGTTATGGAACATTAACACTTTAACGACCGATCACACAACATGTGTGTGATAGCCGGAACAACCGTGCCATGTTTGCTATGCAAAGAAAATTAGAAAACCTACTTATTTTATGTGTAAGACATGTAAAATACCATTACATGTAGATGATTGCTTTAATAATTATCATACAAAGGAAAAATATTAAATTTGTTTATAATTTATATTGAAAAATATTAAATTTTTTTGTTTTATGTTAATTTTTTCGTGAATTTAATAAAGTTCTTTCAAATTAATTCATCAAAAATACTGCCGGTCCCTGGTGACGTTTGATTGCGTAGACGTACGGTCGTTAAAGTGTTAATTGCAATGATGAAACAGGGTCACAAAATGATTCGAACGTCTGGAGATTGAGCGAATGGTATGCTCGGTTGATGCAAGAATAACGTGAATAATATTAGTTTATGTAGGCACTGGTGTGTAGACAGTTTGAGAAAGGTATTAATAATGCGATTGAGTCGGACCCTCTTAATCTGATACAAAGAAAGCAAGCAATTACCGATGCTCCGGAATAATTCTATTTGGCCTGCTAGTCTTGGAATCTACTTTGCTCATCTAATCCTACTGCTTCCGTTCCCCCTTTCACCATTACCACCCCCATTTCCATTCACTCAGCGTCCCTGCTTGATCTAATGTCACGCAAAAAACACCTCGAAGGAACAACACTGCTGTTTCGCAGTCGCGTCTCCGGAATTTCAACGAACCGCTCGCGAAACAACTTTGATACACCCACCGGCTCTGCTAGAAATCTCACCTAAGAACCGTTAGCTTCCCTAATAAGTAACGGAGTGCCTCCGATACGTATAATATTTCTTCCGTCGCCGTTTTAACTTTTCCTTCTGCAATTCTACACTCGCCTACGCTTGTAATTAAACGATTTTACGCTTCTACTACCCTTTTGTAAAACTTTTTGGATCTCTCTTCAAAGCTTCCTGAAATTACATTTTTCGCTCTGCAGAATATGCAAATTTGTAGAGTCTGGAGGAATCTTAATCCGTGTAAGTGAATCTTTTTTCATTTTTAATAATCTTTCCTCGCGGTAGAAGCAACCGTAATTAATATGAGTGCGCCAAAAATTTTCGCCAAAGGTCGCCCTCGAACATTCTAGTCTCGCCCGTAAGAAACAATTGGGTTAAGAATTTTCAACAAAAACGAACTGAAACACAAGACAAATATCCAAACAAATTCAAGAATACTGTAGAAGGATTATTTTCAACATGTTTAACTTGTTATGAAGGGTAATTTTTTATGTAATTCATGTAAGGTCCACGGTCTAGTAATAACAAACAGAGTCTTAGTAATTCGAATTGGAAGACAAATTCTTTCGTTGAATCATTATTTGGGAAAGCGGTAACAAAGCATCCGAACAAATTGAATGAAATTTAATCAACCTTAATGCTAAAGCAAAATTGAATAGATTACTTTGATCAATTTTTAGTGAGTCTTTCCTACACGTGTAAATGTAGATCTCCGCTATCCTCCCTTAAATACTCGCGGATTATCACTTGGAAACTTTCTTGAACCGCGTTTCCATGTCCCAAGAAATCGAGTTCTCGAGGAAGTGATAATTCGACAAGAATCTTCGAATTGAATACGAATCTTCGATAATTTTCCTATTGAAAACACATCGTTCCTTCAACTTTTCGCGATTCAATCCGAAGCTACTCAAGATTTGCTCGCTAGCTAATTGGGTTTTCTCTGCTTTTCTCTATTGTCTAGGAAACTAGACGCCAACGATAACGCAATCTCCTCTCGAGCGAAAAGAGTCGAACGCGCGAGAATCGATAAGTTCTCAATCGTTTACCGCTGTCTTTTGTTATCAATGAAGTACGATAGAGGTTCCAAAGGCGGCGCTGATATAAATTCCCAATTAAACTAATTAGGTTCGGACTACAAATAAACCGTTGTTATCGCGGCATTCGCTTTAAATTTCATAAGTACAGTGAATTCTCGATGTATGTCAACAACAGGAGTCTTGCCAGCGTCATGTATCGTGCACGAAACACACCCGAGCTGTGTTATTTTTACACTCATCGGCGTCCGAGGCCACTCGAGTCGGTAGTGGGAATCGTTCTGCGACGTTTATCATCCAGGCCTTGGCGACATATATAGAGAAATCACTGTAATTGCAACTTCAATAATATTGTACTTACCAATAGGTAATATTGAACCGCGAACGTCCACGAATTTGTAGCACACGTGATTGTAAGGCACATCATAAAATTGCGATTTCGTGCCAGTATGATATACAGCATAGCGTCTTATATGTCACAAAGGAAACATCCCTTGAGTTTCAAGTGAAGCTACACGGTCTCGGATACGCTGCCACGATTGCATCCACACCCAATAATTCGGTGCACAATAACACATAACTACAGCATACTCCGCGAAACCAAAATATCCGATACTATTCTGTCACAGAATGCCCAGACACTGTGAAGCATCACGGTCTCTCGCTGTTACAACACAGAGAGATGGTGCACGATACGTCCTTGTGCCGCGAAACATCCTAAAATCAATAAAGACTTCGCGGATAAAATAAAAACACCATTCTGTCGGATAACGGTACTGCCCTACCACAATCCCCCGATACAGACTGTGCTCATGAGTGATTATCTGCGCTCTCTATTTTCTTGTCTAGCCGCCGGGGATGTTTTCTGCGGTGCAATTTCTCTGTCTGTTTGTTGAGAAACCCATTAGCGGTAATACCTCGAGGGCAGACAGAAAGAAAGCAAAAGCGGCGAGTCCGGTCGATCGATCTATCGAAACTCAAACTGGATGATACACAGCCGGCAGGAAACCTCGTTAAACGGAGACAATCCGGTGAAGTTGTTTCGTTAATTGGACAGCCCGGCCGAATCACCGGCCGCGTTAATCCGTCGAATCAATTATAACACATTATTCGGCGCACACATACAGAGTCGCCGGGCCGGATTCGTCAGAACAACTCTGTGTTTCTGAACGGAGCCTCGTTAGCGGGTCGACGCGATCGACGACGAATCGTCGCGTCTCGTCTCGCGAATCCGAAATCATTCTGATCCGCTCGACATTTTTTCGCGGACTGGCGTGAACTTTTTTGGTTCTCGGATAGATCAAAAGTAGTATATTCAATTCTCTTCATCTTTTCATCGTGTTGAGACGAAACGCAATGCGAGACGTACGAAAAGGTCCCTCGTATTTGACACCGAGACCCAATCACTTTGACCACCCGACTAGAGGCAATAAATTAGTCTAAGAGTCGAAGACACTTGAGACCCAAGCGACGGGACTAATCCCATTTTTTCTGCGATTTTCCGGCACCAGAACATTAACAATTTAACATTATACTATCTAACACTACTATTTAACACTACTATCTACCATCTCCACCACCAATTTCACATCCCTTAACACTAGAACGACCGAGTAATAAATGCGACTGACGTATATTGCTTTGTAACAGTGACAAGACTGTGCCCATTCAGACTTCATACAACTTTTATTGTAGTAGGAGCTTTACGAAGAGGTTCATTAAGAAATTTCCGATGAAAACATTTTTACAATTTCAGTAATTGTAAAAGAAAAAATTAGGAACCAGTCATTTTGACTGCTTCGGTCGTACTAGTATTAAAAACCCATCCCTACGTGCGGGAAGTCAATCTTCAGTAACTCTTCAGTCAGTCTTCAGTCAGTCTTCAGTCGGTCTTCAGCTAGTCCGCATTTACACCACATCTTTGTACAGTTATTATCATTAAATTCAGAGTTATTGTTATCAACGAGTTCTACTATTCACTATACCGCTCAAAACACCTCACCCTTTAAACAAGAACTACCTAGCACGGTTTTAATTAACCCATTAACGCCCAAGAATTTTTCTTTAAATAAAATTAATAAAACACACATAACCGTTCTTAAATATTTATTAGAAGTAAATCCATATATGACAATAATAGAAAAAAAAACAAGGAACGATAAATATGCTCAATCGAGTATAATGGGCTTATGAATGGTATTGGATGAAACAGTCTCTCTCAATACACAATGTAACCTTACACTTAGTGCATGCCGATCTCACCCTCATATGACTATCGTTTCTACACTGTACTGAACGAGTATCAACAGAGCGCGCAGGGACTCGCAGTATACCTGACTGCAGAATCAAAATATGTGCGAATATCTCATTCATGGCCGGCAAAAAGAGATAATCATTAGTAATACATCTTTCTACATGTTTAGTGAGTACTTGCAAACGATGGACAAAACATCTAGTCAATCTTAGATGGCGCTAGAAGCAAACAAATATAATCTGTTAACCTGTATTCAAGCAAGTACAATGGGCCCTAACGGGTTAACCCCTTGCACTACGATGTATTTTACGTTTTCAGTGATCAGAACTTTTTTGTAATTCGTAATTTCCTAAGGAAAGGAGAAAATTGATGTCTATTGTATGCCTATATGTTCTTCAATAGTTGTACATTAACACATTGCTGACCGGCAACTTTTCTGAAAATTTTCCTCGTGTGCCATCAGTTTGAATTGTAAATTTAACGAAGACAAATGGTAAACAGTAACTACAATTTGAAGGTATAATACTTCGTCTTATGACGTTCCCGGTCAACAATGTGTTAAGAATGCTAAAATAGAATTGTATTTCGCTTCGAAGGAAACTAATAACACACATATTCATTAGACTCTGTTCAGAATCTTCATCACGAGTCAGACTCGTGAAAATAGTGCAAAGGGTTCACCAAGCAGGATTTACAGATGTGAGAAAAGTTGAATTTACTGATCCTTTCCATCTACGCACGTACACATTGTTCAAAAGTGTAACCGATCTACTCGTCTACGAAGTCTACTCGTCATACGTTCATCCGCCATTGCGACAATCCTGTTCAGAATCGCCTGGGCACTAGTTCTCGGCTTTAACACGCGTGCTGAGGAAAGCAGCGTTTGCCGGTGGAAGGCAAGAATCGCTTAAGGTCCCCGACTCTATAGTCTGCGTAACGGCCCCGGCGACGATTTTGCCCGGGTCACACTCGGCCCGCCTCGAACACCTCCGCTTTCCATTAACATCCGGAGAGCGTTGGGTGTCCTAATGGTAATAGAGGCTCTCGCCAAGCCAGATAACAGCAGGCGTGGCTGTCCTCGGTTAAGGAGACGCTTCGCAGAACATTCGCCGAATCGTCCTATCCCCCGGGCGAGAGTTTTCGCACTGTTCGCGAACGCCGCCACGACCCCCCGCCACAATAACCGAGTTATGTTAAACCGAGCTTAATCACGACGATGATCACGGACAGTTAATTATTGAGCCGATGCATAAGCAATCCTGTTTTTGTGCTCCGCTAATGAGCACAGTCCCGCTCGGCGCAAGAAATCAATTCTCTTGGCGAAACTGTGTTTCTGACGGGACACCGGCTATTTCGCGATAAGTGACCAGATTTTGTACACACGAAATCGCTAGAAGTTAGAATAGCAGAACTCGATGTTTCGGTTGTGAAGGTATCGTTTAAATTGTGCCAATTCTTCTTCAAAAATTTGTAACTCGAAGATTACTTTAGATATCAGCATGGCATTTCTAATGGCGTTTTATTTAAAAGTTTCTCCGTAAGCCAGAATCTTCGATTTCGTTTTAACATTCATTTTCTAACCTGACGTTTGATTACTATTATTAGCAAAAATTGGGCACAGCAAAGTTTGTGACATTTTTATATTCGTTCTTCGGCACAGAACATCTACAATTATTTTCTTTCAATTTAAAAATTAACGATTATGCAAAAGACTACTAACGATACAAATTTTTCACAGTAAAGATTTTTCTAAATTTCATTCTTTTCGTTATGATAATATTTATAGTTATCATGTAGTTTCTATAATCTATGCAAAAATTACGACATTTTACGCGGAACCTAGGAAAATATTGCCTCGAGCGTATACAGTGACAATATTATAGAGAATATTATAGTGTAACACGAATAAAACGTGTTACAAATCAATAAATTGTGATTGAATAATAATTCCACATTTTGCGTCACCTTGAAACAGAAAATTAGTGAATATTCTCCGGGGAAGCGTGTAGAGGGGTAATCTTTATGCGAGTTCGTATATTAGATCAGATCAGGCTTAAGAGATTAAATTTTATTGCTATTTTAGTTTAATATTTTCAACGCACGATTACAACACAGCAGTAAAGAAAAGTCCCTGGAGGCACGAAAAACTTGCCAACGTGGAAAGTGAGTTAACGCGGTGTTCGGTCTAGACAGGGCTGTTAAACTCGACCTGAGCCTATCGTAAAGCTGACTTTAATCACTGTGATGTTATCTGACTTTCAAATATGTATACTAGCAGCTACACGTACGCAATTATCCGCAACATAATTTCATTGAACACTGACTTACAAAGGAAGTTATGTATCGCGATAGCTATTATCAATTTCCCGTAGATTTCTTACTGTGAGAAAAAAAATTACGAAAGAATAAGAAGAATGTACCACAATTTGAAGTCGTTGATACAGACACAGTCAGAATTGGAGAGGCAGATTTCCAAACTACAGTCCCCAAAAAATCCATCAAAATCGAAGAAATTTAGAATCGGAACCAACAATTGGGAAGATAAAATTTAACACGGTTCCTTTAAACCTTCTGTACTCATTGGTCCTATTAAAAATTAATTTTCGCCAATACATTGCAGGGAAAATTAATTTCTAAGCCTGGCGAAAAAATAATGTCACCGATAGGTTGATCAACGTTGCATTCCGCGTGTTAAAATTGAAGGTGAGGATGTCACGCTATTGAAAGCAATGTAGCATCTATTACCTTGACACAAGACAATTAACGTTCACGAGTCTTCGTTACGATTCGGATTGTGCGTCGCGCGATAAATGATCTTTCGCGTCGCTTTGACTTTCAGCAATTACGACGGTCGTGTTCGCGTTCGATGAAGCACGATCGTTTAGCAGACATTAATCACCGTCGGCTTTGACAGTAATGAAACGATTAGCGCGGCCGGAGATTCTGCCCAAGTCATCTCCTTTTCATTATCTCGGTAAAGACAAATTTTCATTAGCATCATCGGAGGAGATGGTTTTTCATCCTTCCGTTTAGCATGCCGCATCATGTCTATAGATACGGCTTACGACTATAGCGGTAGACGTATTTCCGTTTCTGGCTTCCTCGCCACTACTAATGCTAATCAAATATGTAAATCTCTGTTCATCCCCTAGATCAAAATACTCCATCACAGTTAAGCCTGAACAGATTATTACTTCCGTCTAACGAAATTGGTTATTATTATTATTGTTACATAACCTATAGGTAAAATGTACGCTGTTACCGAATATAGAGTACTTTTCTCTCGTGAGTTACTAGCACGGCAAATTTCCTGATTGCGGTTAAGAGAAAATTGCAGCTCAACGGGTTAAACCAAGTCAATAAATTCATCCGGGGAACAAACAGCGCGCAACCGTAATTTGTTTTAAACGAATTTAACTGCTAGAAACAATGTAAACGTTTTCAATAAAATCCGGCATTATTGCAGTTTCCTCAAAATTATACATTCAGCCAGTCATTCCACGTTCTGCCGCGCGGTTAAACGAGAAAGTTAATGAAGCTTTCGCTAAATGTTTTATAGCGTTCCGTTGGATTCTAAACGAGATCTGCGGTCAAACGAAAACGAAAAAAGTCTGCCGATCCACGTCCATAGACAGAACATACGGGCGGAAACTTAAATTTCCGTGTAAGTGGAATAGGACGGCCTTTGTCGGACGTTCGACAAGACCCGGAGATTTCACTCGCGGCGAGACCACTTATGTTTCTTTCCGTGCCTCGCCGCGGAGGTCGTGGGAAAAACAGAGTTCGTTACTCCATCGAAATGTTTCAAGGCGTCTGGCTAGCTAAAAATATATATCCTCCTTTTAAGACACGTAATCGACGGCTCCTTGACTTTAAAGCACCAAGTATTTTCGTCTGTCTACCGCAGACGAGCTTTTAATGGTTCGCTGGAGGTCTCCGCTCCGTGGCGTTCGACCTCGCGCGGAAATCTCCGAGAACACGTTGCCCCGCGAAATTCCGCGACGATCTCTGGTCTTCGCCTCGACAGATATTTAGGTTAGCGTCGGGATCATCAAGGGGTTGACAATTTTCACGGTCGTCGCCGCGAATCCCGATGCATATTCATTCTTTTCCTCGGAGAACCGAATACCGTGATTTCCCTATATATGTCGCCAACGCCTGGACGATAAACGTCGCGGAATTATCCCCACTAAGAGGCCTCGGTTGTTGACATATATCGAGACTGTTACAGTTATCTTCCGTTTTTTTTTGTTTTTTTTTAATAATTCTGTTCGGTTACGTTTTATCTAATACCTGTTTCGTAGAATTGTATAAAATATAATTTATTATTGAAGGAGAAGTATAATGTTATTGGTTTCACAGTCCACGAGGTACGGAGAAAGTTGCTTAACTCTGCGGCACAGGATTTCAGATGAAAAATAGACCCATGTTGCACAGGAATTTTATCGGGTTTTAAATGAAACAAAATTGGTATATTTTTATTAAGGTATAACATCATGTAAAAACATAACAAAATAGTAATAGTGTAGGAATAGGTTAGGTGAAAGCCAAGCGGTTAGATGTCACAGTGAAGTTTGCTTGATAATGTATTTATTAAACTCGTACAATTATCTCTCGTTTATCTCACACAAACGGCTCTTCTCACAACTCTCTCGTTAAACTCTGTTCTCGCTCTGTGTCTCTTCTCGCGACCGCGACCTACCTCAAATCGCTCGGCAGATCGTCGTCAAAATACATAAACAAAATCTACATCGCTCGCGATCGTTGCATCTTTCTTATTGCCTCTCTCACACACTCATGCTCTCTCTTTCATAATCATTCGCACGTCCTCGCTCGGGCATTCGCCTGTCGCATCCCCACAATAGTCAATTAAATTTGTTGTTATTGGGCGCAGCTCAAATAGTCCCACCGTGCCACATAGAAAAGACAAAATATAAACTTATGCACATGCAGCTATTGCAAGATTTCGAGGTGGGACTAGAAATGTCCCACCATGCCGTAAAATACATCAAAAAGGTGGGACACTTTTAATCCCACCGTGCCCCAAAGAGTTAACCAATGCCGTCAGATGAGGGGAGGGAACACAAATCGAGAGGAAAAAGTTACCCTCTCTCTGTCAGTACCCCGAAGTATGCGCGTCAAAGTCGAAACGCGTCACGTGACCGAACCGTGGCGGAAGCGTGGGGGAATAGCGCAGTAGAAGGGGAAATTAGAGTGGGGGAACAAGTCTTGATATGGCGACTCTGTGTTTAACATCCATCAGATGCCTCGGTAACAACCGTAGATTATTATTAATCTACACTGTGAGGCGTTCACAAAAAGGAAATTTCCTTCAGAAACTTGTTGACATTATGTTTTTATGGACCAAATATTTTCAAATCTTTATAATATCACGAAAATAAATTATACGAGCATGTTTCGTTTGAAAGAAGTTCAATCAGCGGATTGCAAACACGAATCACCACCGTATTCAGTATTTGCGACAAGGCTTGAAAACTTCGTGTGAACATAATAATCAACAAAATTTCCGACCCGGATCACCATTCAGTTTCGATCAGTGTGTTTCGAGATATTAGCATCGAAATTTCCTAACGTTATCGAACCGCGTTACTGCTCCATTAATAACAGAGATATGTAACAGAGATAATTCGCGATTGATTTGTTTAACATACGAGAAAGATACATGTGTAATTCCTCTTCAATAGGAGGACGTGATAAACGAATAAAGTGGACTGAAATAATGGAAAACAGGTTCAATGAACAAAAATTGTTATTAAATCTACCCGGATACAGTTTCCCGGTGGAATAACGGCACGCTTCAGTGAAGTAAAAGAGTTTATTTCGCGAGGATTATCAGGAGGAGAGGCTGAAACCATGCGGCCAATAATTCTAGAGCACCGTCACGGCCCTGTCGTTACCATCGTATCGGTTCTACGGAGCGCTTAATGCGCCGATATCGAGGAACATTCGTCTCGCGGATACTGTATCGTGTGTTTTTAACAACGGAAATATTTCTCGAAGCGGTACGACACGACGAGCAGATGGACGATCGCGTAATCTGTCGGTGTAACGACGCGATGGCTTCGTAAAATTCGCGATATTACTAGGGGGGGGGGTAGAGGTGTCGTTGTACGAAATATTTTTCGTGTCCGAAATATTTTCGACGGCGATAAACGAAATCCCGCTGTCGCCGATCCGTTTACGAGCCGGGGCCTTGAACAATCTGCTGCCCGTGAACTACGGAGCGCGTCGTAAACCGATCTACCGAGGTTACGCGATCGTATCGGCGACGTCCAGATACCTGTTTTCCTCGTGGACCTTTGGCACGTCCTAATAGACCCTACGACACCTATCCATTTACAAACTGGTCGATGCGAATCGATATTTTCAATAGCATTTTCACCGTTGTCCATACAAACGTCAATTAAACGCTCTTGAGAGGATCAAGGGAGGTAAAAAATTGATTTTTCTACACGTTCTCAATCTTCTTGGTTGCGGTGAACATACCTTCAAAGTGGTTTCATATAATTCGCGAAAATATAATTATTGTTAGACGGTAAAATTTCTTTGCAGAATAAAACTTGAAAGAACAGGAGCTGAATAGAAGATTGTTTCTTTCCTCAATCACTGTTTAACCGTTTCAGTATTCTAAATTTTATTGTTCCATTTTTTATTATAGCGTTTAAAACCCTTTGATACACCGTATTAACAAAAACACGGGGGAAAGTATCAGACACAGAGAATAACGGGAAGGACGAAATTCAAGCCAATAATAAGAAGCTCGTTTAGAGGACTCGGAGGACTTGACGTTAGAACTGGAAACAGTACACGTTACAGTGAACTCGATTATCATTCCGGAGCGTACAATTACCGGGAACGGTGAAACATGTTTAAACAGCACGAACTGTTCGTAGGCCGGCGATTCGAGAAACCATAGCACACCGGTGAAATCCGCAAACAATGGCGGAGCATCGGTCTTATTACCTCGGGCAGCCAGAAAAATTCCAACAAAAGCCAGCCATCTAGCGGGGAAATAAGAATAACGGAAGAAAGATTGCAGGCTGGCTGCGCCATCGGGCGCCGGGATCTCCGACAATTTCCCAGTGAATCCATCTTGCTAGTCCGGGACAGTGTTCCCCGGGTCTGAATATCCATCGACAAGGCTCGCGAGAGAAGAGAGGTCAGGCCGGCGTTGATCCAGATGCGCCGGCACGGATGCGACTCGTTCGTCCCGCGGAACGTTGAGAAATTCAGAGAGCGACGCCGGTGCAGAGCGCGGACGTGCATGCATGCATGCATGCACGCGCCCGTTGCCGGCCATAAATCCTGGAGATGGAATCCCCTGTCGTAACGGGCGTTCCTTTCCGCGAGGCCGGGTCCTTTTTCTTTTCCGGGCGTGCTCCTTTCTCTCCCGGCAATGCCGCCACGACGTAATCGGTGATCGGATGCCGGGGATGGAACCGGAGAGGCTGAGGATGAGACTCGAGTGGTTGATCAGTTCGGGCCTTGCGCTTCGAGGATTTTCGGAAAGATCTATATCCTCCCCGGAAGCCGGCACCGCACAGGTCGGGAACATAGTTGGACAGTAATCGATTATTTTCTGACTACTCTTGACTACTCATAATCGTGAATCAATTAATCGTTACCGGAATAGTCATTCCTGAAAATACATCATTCATTGTGACAATGAAAAAAGTATTAAGTCGGCGTAAAAATGCTTTTCCAGCGGTTTCGAGCACTGAACTTCGAGCCACAGCCTGTATTTCGACTTAAATTCTGTCAGTTACAAAACCGGACAAAATAGCGATGAATCTTCTTTGTCTTTCATTGTTTCGTTGTGAAACTTTTATCATCGTGTTCCTTGTACTTTTTCAAATAAAATTATTTTCACGAATTTTTTGGTGAAACGTTCGGCAACAGACTCATTACACTACGGATATTTATGGAATTTTCAATTTTTGTAGGCAAATTTTAAGAAAGTGGAAACAAATGATATCTAATTTTCAGCGATAGTAGCCTTCGTAGATCTGAAATAAATAGAAATCGTACTAGATTATGTGGAATTTTATGTTACAGCATTTTTTGAACATTTCCAGAAGCCATAAACGCATAAAGATCCGCAATCTAGCAAAAACATTGGAAGAATTTTAAACTATTGTTACATTGCTTATTAAGCCTATCGAGAAATGGAATCGATTTTGCTCGAGATTGTTGTAATTCGGATAGATAATTTTCATTTGTCATGAAGGTCTACTGTCTAATTAGTAGGCTGCACATTTCTTGCATTTATTATAAAATCGAATAGGTGGAATTACAAGTGTTCATGTGCTGGACAGGTGACCCTATATTAAGGGACAATTACTGTATTACTCTATGTCGAGTTTATTTGAGCACAAAACAAAAAAGAAGGAGGCCGTAAATACACGAAGATCCGTAGTCTACTGACATTAAAAAAGTTATTGTTAATACATTAAACGTAGATAACAGTCAGTGTGTTTGTAGTAGATGAATGATATAATATCAATTATACAAAAAATACTCTGATGCACTCCCCTCGATTTACGAAATTGTACTGTGTCGTCCGCCTTTGCGGTTTGGATGTATTTGCCATGAAACAGCATTAGCAGACACGCACGTAACTTGATAGCATCTCATAAGGCGGCTCATTTATTTTGAGTTGGCCTTACCACATTGAGAATAGCCTTTCTTTTATACTAATTGTTAAGGTTTACCTCCTGCGGTAGGTAGGGCAAGATACATATATTTCTTGGAAAAGAAAAATAAAACCAGAAATAAATACTGAAAAATACATTGTATACGAACTTTAAGAAAAGTCGTAAAGATAAATAGCGATGTGATAGTGTTGTATGCACGAAATTGTACGCAGGAGTTTGGAAAGGTCAATTTGACCGGCGGGATGTTAGGCTCGGTGTTAATCTGTAATCGCGGAATGAATTAATTTATGTTTTACTAAAATTAATATGCAACTGTATATACAATATTGAGATGAGCCCTGTTATAATCACTTTGATAACCGAAACTCCACACTTCATAGTACGCAGAGAAAAATCTGAATCGGGCAATTGTAACAACGGTTATCGCTCCTCCTTATCCAGAATAGGAATAATAAGTGATCCCAAGTGCCCGTGCGGCTATGAAAGGCAGGCGTTAGACCAAGTACCATGGCGGTGCCACTTATACGGGGTCCCATCCTCGACAACAAACTTCACCTCGCGGTACACTCTGGAAACTACAGACAATTCGAGCAAACTACCGGCGTCCCTGGTAGAAAATTTAATGTGAGCCTCGCTGAGTATTCGATTTCGAATTATTATTGCTAGATTCGTTCCCAGCGAGAACCGGCGCGTCCCAGAAATGTCTAATCAAGTCCCGAATTTTGTGGAGCGGCCTGCACAATAAAAAACGAGGACGAAGAGTAATGTCTGGAAAGGTACGGGACGCCAAGCTAGGCCGAGATTATCGGGCTAAACTGAAACCCGGAAAGGGGACACGCGAAAACGGACGAGACGCTGGGTGTCCCCGTTCGTTCTTCCGGTTCTCACGGTGTTTGTCCACCGGGGCTTATCTCGCGGCCGAATCCTCCGGAGACAATGCCCCGGCCTTTCATGCTCCGCCGAGCCGTTTTCGGCGAACGATGCAGCACCCCGGGCTCGGTTAAGCACCGCGTACCGAACGAATTTCGGTCAGCGATTACGTAAAACGAACCGGTAGTCGGGTGTTGTAGTGAGATCGATGAAGGACAGACCCTACACGCTGCTGCCGGGCTGTGTGAGTCGACGCGACGCGACGGTGTAAGTAGAATAAGCCAGACGTTGGCGGACGTGTTAACCTAGTCTTCTTTGGTGACACGAAAAGGTTCGAGGATCGATTCTTTCAGGAACGACGCTTTGTGCTACGTAATTTGTTATGCACTTTCTGCACGGTTTACCAGGCTTTCCTTTCCTAGACGGGGCTTAGTGGGTTCCGATGTGTAGAGAAGAGATGATTACCAAAGTGACCGGGTTTGAACGGGTCTGAAATTCCGAACTAACTGCGTACGCAACTTATCTTCCTATTCGAGTCGATCACAGGACAGATCGACCAACTTCCGAGGCTCTCCACTGTCAAATTATCCGATCGATACTTACCTTTCTTCAATTCAACATTTTCACTAAAAATTCAACCGTTTCAGAACGAATCTGGACATATTGTCGATATCAGGACTGACCGAGCAGATTTTGAAGAGTGGAAAAATGTAATTTCAGAGTTAATCTTCGCAGAGTGCGGACGGTATGCATTTACGACAAGAACGAATAGGTGAAATACGAATCTTGCAAAAGAATTTCAGAACGTTGCTGTATTACTCGTGGTTTATTAAAGTTAATGAAGCAAGCAACGCTGCTTCGGTCGACCCCTATTTTTTTTTTTTTACGAGGGGCCACAAAAATTTTTATTTTGCGTAAAGATCCGCGGACTCAAATCAGGCGAATGTCTCGAATTTTCTAAAGCCCGCAAGTTGTTCACTGAAAGTAATAAGCACTGACAGAATTCAATCTAAACATCACTAATCAACAGGTCGCGTCGCTAATCCTGAAAAAAGGGAGAAGCACATAACCCTATAACACCGATACCGGAAGCAAACACCATTGGCGATTGTCCACATCCCGCACACGTTACGATTCCTTCGAAGCCATTGTTGGGCACGTTCGATCGGATCTCCGGGTAATAAAAAGCGGCACAGGACAGATGAATCCAGACAGTGAAAGCTCTGAATATCGTCCCGCAGCCTCTGAAATTTCCATCGTGATGCAAAGCGATCGGTTTGCAACGACAGGCGGTGGCTACGCGGACATAAAAAAAAAGAAAAAAGGACGGCTGGAAGGAAGGAAGGACGAGAAGAGGGGACACGGGGATGGAGAGAACGATGAAATCGATGAAATCCTTTCTGCAGCACGTATCCAACTTCTCTCGGCAGCCGTGCGCGGTTGATTCCCCTTTGATCAGGACTTTTTGGCGGGAGTTAGATTAAAATCTCGCGCGAGGAGCACAAGGGCAACGGCGGCGTAAAGACAGGAGAAGGTGTTCGGGTCAGGAAGCCATGGGGTCTGCGGGCAGGAGGGTTAGGGGAGTTTCCGAGTCTCGTAAAAAAAAGAGCTCGTAAACCGGTACACCGGGGAAAAGCTCTCGGGAGGGACGCCGGGGCCCCGGCTCCAAGACTCAAAAGTTTATTAACCACCCGCTACGTGTAGATTCCGCGACGAAAAAAAATGCGCAATTTAGCGGCACCGGTAATAAAAGTTTATAGTCTGCGGCCGGGAAGAACAAATTCTCTCTCTCTCTCTCTCTCTCTCTCTCTCTCACTTTCCACCGAACTCGCTTTCTCACGATCTGCCACGCTCGATTTTACACGACCGGGCGAAGTTAAATCGCGCCCTCGGATTTCAATGGAACTTGTTTTACTTGTTCTATCCGGAGCTCAGACTGTGCGCAGAAGTTTCCTCGCCAGAAGTCTTCATTTTCCCGGAAAGGAATGAAGACAGGCCTCTGGGAGATGTTTATGCAATTTCCGAGGCTTGAAAAGGGCCCTGCCAATCGGGAGCTTTTACTTTCTTCGTGAACAATTCCAATATGTTCGAAGTTGTGAATGCTGACGAATTTTATTGCTTTGCGAAATTAAACGTACCGCAAGAGTGTTTCACTCGCTTATAGAAAACAAGAAACATTACCAATGGACTGCGAGAAACAGACATAGAAATTTCTTTCTGTAGTAGTTCCCATTTGTTAACATTACTGTATTAACCCTTAGCACTCACCCGAAACTTTTTTTTTTTAATTATTTATTTATACAGGTCGCATCAACATCAAGGTCATTAGCGATCACAGATATTATATTACAATTACATTAATAATTACAATAATACATTATTGTGTCTTTGTACTTAACATATAAGTCACTTATAAGTATGCTGATGAGAACAAATTTTATAATTGTTATATTTACATAATATTACAAAGTGTGGAAAATTTTTGTAGATTTTAGGAATTTTAAAACTTGTACTATATTCGACTTAACATTGAAACAATCCCTTAAATTGTTGGGGATAGCCACGCGTCTTCTTTGGAAGGAGAAAAGAGGGCATTGCAGGATGAGATGTTCAATTGAAAGTGGAGTATTACATCGGGAACATACAGGGGGAGGGTCTTTTAGAATTATATGTAAGTGGGTCAGGTTAGTGTGGCCAATGCGAAGTCAGGAGATGACTACCTGGTCTCTTCTGTTAGTAATCGGGGGACAGTCGTTATTACGGAGGTCTTGTCCTACCAAAGATAGCTTAGAGGAGGAGAATTAGACCATTTATTGTTCCATCTATCCCAGATTTCTCTTTTGATTTGTTTATTCAAATCTCTGTAAGAAGCCGAGTTGTTTGAAGGCATTTCTCTCGAGGCCTCTTTAGCCGCATCGTTCGCTGTTTCATTGCCCAATATCCCTACGTCTTGGTTTTCGGAATTAGATAAGCTCTCTAGGACACTAGCGGAATCAGTGAAAATTATCACGTAAGGGTCTTGAGCAAATGATGTGGATTGAACAGCCTGTAATATAGCATAGGCCTCACAAAAGAAAACAGAGCAGGAGTCATGAAATTTTAAAAGTTTCCGATTATTGGGGAATATAACAGAACATCCACATCCCTCGTTGGATTTGGACTCGCCCGAAACTGCTGTATCATTATTCAAAAATATTT
The DNA here is from genome assembly GCA_028454255.1 of Halictus ligatus. Lineage (NCBI taxonomy): Eukaryota > Metazoa > Arthropoda > Insecta > Hymenoptera > Halictidae > Halictus > Halictus ligatus. The sequence goes on from CM052131.1 coordinate 16,165,168, forward strand.
TTACATTATTAAATTTGTTTGTATTTAGTATGCATAACATGAAAAAAAGTACATAGAAGGGAAATATTCTAGGTCGGAAGAAATGTTTCGTTTCGGAGTTAAAATAGCTTCGAGTGCAAAGGGTTAATATCTTCGAATCCTAATTTATTATATTTCGACTCCTCATTTCTGATATGAATGCACAAAATCCGCACTTATCAAGAGTAAATAAAATTTCTATTTTATTCCTATTACACTTTTCACTCGACAGTGAAAAAATTTTGGTACTTTAGTCTGACGAAAATGGTTAATTCAACCTAGAATTAACAACACTCGCGGTTCTTGTTAATAGTTAAAATTTATTAAGTGTTAAACTTTCAGTATGACGCGGCACTTCGAGAGAATCGATAAATCCTCTGTAACAGTGTTACCGCACGAAGGGAATCGAGGGAGTGGTCGGGTTTAGCTTCGAAAATAAACTCGGTTCCTTATTATTTTCTACGATTTGAAAGACTCTCGATAAGTATACTTTCTGGGGAGACTGTAATCACGGTGAAATCAGTTGAGCAACACGTAGCAAGATCTGTTATCCCCTCACGCGAGGTAACGTTTATTCATCGCTATCAGCTGCAAGGACACCGTAGGCGTTGCAAATCGCACGATTGAAATATTAATTACTCGGAGGAGCATACCTTCCGTGGATGTGGATAGAATTTAGTCGTTCACGATGGAGACACGCGGACGGAACGGGTTTTCCAACCTGAAGAATCGAATTATAGATTCGCGGGGCCCGATAAGATTAGTTGATGAAGGGAGATTAGGGTTTACACGGTTTGTTAAGGTTGACGGTGCCAGGACACGCTTCGGCGTTCTCACGGATGTGAGTCACCTGCGGACGCGGATTTATCGAGGCGGGATCGTTTATTGGAACCTTCTGATTACGAAAGTGACGTGGATGAACGTTCTCGTTACCTTGTTCTTTGCCGCGCGAGCCTTGGGAAACTACGTTTATCGATAGTTGGCGAGCAACTGCCCGCGTTAACTTCGCCCGTGCGAAGGTGAAACTGTCAGTCAAGGAGATGTAAGTTTCGTGATTAGAAGATCGTTTTGCGCAAGGCGCTTCGCGATGTGTGGATCATGTGATTAACGTAGAATCGTACCGGGTGTCGAAAAATGTTCTTAACGTTTTCAAATTGTAAATGTTTTCAATTTTTAACAAATGTGTGCCCACAATCGACCTTGAGGTAATTCCCAAGGTCAAAATGTGTAAATTCCGCTGTCAGAGACTCCAAAATATTTCATTTTCTTCTGCAAAATGTGGTGAAATATTTTTTAAACTATCCTTATAATGTATATTTATTAGTTGGCTTTATTTCAGAAAATAATATTCGAGTCCACTTGAATTCGACAAATTGAATATAGCTTTCACGTAGACTTTACTGCGCACTGTAAAGTGTGTACGTGTGCGAGACTATTTACATGAAAGTAATGAGTCCTTGATAAATTGTGGTTCATAATATATGATAGAAAGCATACAGGGCGGATTACGGTTGCTACACAGTTATTAGACCTAGCTTTGATATAGATGTTACGTTCAGTTTAGCATCATAGATGTCTATCACGCTATACCGTACTATGTATAAGACCCTTGCTCTTGGCGTTAGAGGCTGAAGAGGAACGCCTTTAAGTTGTTACGCCATCGATGCTGGCGGTTGCACCACAAAAACGTAATTTACCGTCCGGAATACTGCTTTTTTCTGTATCTCTCCCACTATATTGCTACATTATTTAAAATACAATACTGGAATGGGATGCAAGTTAACAAAAGGTATTTTCCCGAGCCTCCGCTAATTTTTATGGAAGCCTACACGGTACGTACGTTTTTTTTTACGGCTATCACTCATTTCGAGGGGGTGAAAGCCACCATTACTGCTGGGGCTGCAAACCATATTTGGTCCATATTGATTTTTAAAAAATAAAATATACACGGGCGAAACTTTGACGGGTATTTTGACTCTCTGAATATGATTGATCGCTGCTAAAAGGATGTCAAATATTTTCATACGTTCCATATGCAGTTTTCTATAAAATCTAAAAGAAGCATTTGTAAAATTCTCCGGAGAAAACTGCTAAATATAGACGAATTTTCGTTCAATACGAATTTCGTTAAATCACTGGACAGATTACACTATTATATATTTTTAAAGTTTCGTATAAACACAGTTGGATAGAGACAGCTTTTACGTAAATTAGAACGTAACGAGCAAAAATTTACGATGTTCCCATTTGAGAGAATTTCAATTCGCATATTCGATGTAATTTCTGCTGGTGGAATCGCTTACTCGGTTGTCTCTCATTACGGCGCAGCGTCACAGATATCGTTATTAGCTCGAAATGTAAATGTGATTAGACCATCCCAGCTGGATACCGTTAAGTTAATTAATTCCGTGCAAAGATGAAGAATCGTTCTCTGCGAGCCGGCTCCCCTTTCGAATCTAAATTCAATGCGCAGCTTGCGCCACAACCCGATATTTATAGAATTTAATCTGAAAGCAGCCCCGGTATCTTCCGCGAAACCGAGAGCGTGTTCCCGAACTCTGGAGAGTTCCTTCCATCGCCCTAAACTTAATTACCCCAGCTGACTGTGTACTGCCTTGGAACCCTCTCCGAAGGGCGTAAAGGCCGGAGGGAATAACACCGTCGGTTCGACAAGATCTAACTAGCCGCCCTTCTAGTACCAGCTAGCTGGGCTGAGGATAATACTTGGCGCAGCCTTGTCTTCCTTGCGCGCACATAAACCGCCAACCACTAGCAAGCGGCTTCAGGTTGGTCGACTGTTCCGTGTAGTTCCCTTGTTGATATTTATCACGCGGAATTCATGCATTTATAACAGAAAACAGTGGATCGACTGCAAAAACAGTGAAAACGTCTGCGGAATTTGTTAAAATACTCTCTTGCACTATCTTCAACACTTTCGAATAATTAGGAAAAGAAATAATTGTCCACGTAGCTCTAAATTTACAATTCATATTATTTATACAGTTGTTAGACATAAATTTAACCCTCGTGCTACTGTTCGTACTATACAATATTTCTTCTTGTCAAAATGTGTTCAAAATTAAAAATATTTATTAAATTTGATATTGATAAGATAGAAAACATATTTATTACAATCCATGAACAAACTTTAATTCGAATTCGATATTAAATCAAAGTTATTTACGAAACTCTATAGGATTACGCTGTTACCAGACTCTGAAGGTTTGTAACAAAATTGTCCATTCGTCGCAGCCACCCATGTGCAATTCATGAAACGTTAAAATTTAAATACTCAAAAAGAGTTGAATATGCATTCAGGAGAATTGGATTAAACGAGAAAAATAAATATTTAACAAATTCATGGCGCAGTCAGTTTCTACATATTTTACTGCGTCTGTTAAGTAACGAATCACAAATGTTTAATTCTACAACTTAATGAAATCACTACCAAATAAATATTCGATCAAATAAGAATTTATTCGGGTTAAAATCTATTCAGCTTGTCTATTAAATAGAGAGAATAACTTATCACTGGACTGCGGATTTTATGCATTTATGACAAAAATTAATAAGTGTAATTTTATGCAGCAAAAATATTAGAAAAATTACTATTATATTATTTTCTGTTTATTCCGCATAAAGATCCGCAGTCTACTTATCACGAACAATAAATATTTCTTCTCCGTATAAAATATTCGACTGGAAAGGACTTATTCGGCTAACAATTTGAAATAAATGTTAAGCTGAAGCCTGAAATTTCCTCGCAACAATCCTACTGACATCCACAAAAATTCCAGACCTCGCTCAACATCCCCCGCCCCAGCTAACCTGGACCATTGCAGCCATGGCACTCGAAAGAAATCAGCCCCTAGATAGGGGCAGGTAAAACAATCTAAAAGTCAGCCGGGCAAAAATTAACCGACAGAAATAAAGCACGTGGTTCATGACGGACAGGCGGCGGTGTATAGAAAGAAGAGAGAAAGAGACAGAGCGTCGCGTCCCGAGAACAAAAGAAAGGAAGTGGACGCGCTCGGCTAATCGGTTTTTCCTTTTGCTGTGAGGCCGCGCGATAAGACGCGCTTGCTACGGAGCTGCGGCTAAACGACAGCGGTCTCGACCATCTAAACCGTGAGTGGTAGGGGTCGTTCGAAATGGAACGACGGTCGGGGGCTGGCGAGGTGTAGAACGAGGGTGCAGGAGGGTGAGGAGGATAGGGTGTCAGGGGTGAAATGGACGAGGGACGCCGTGGGACGCAGAGGGTTTGCTGGCAGTGTGTATTGATCGAGCTAGGGAGAGGAGCACCCCCGACTCTACTGTACTTCGTACGAACGCCCACGTACGCGGTGTTTCGCTCGTATACGACTCTTTCTTCTTATATCGCTTTTTTCCATTTCCACTCACCCCTGTCTACCCCACCCCTCCCCTTCAAGGGTTGTCGGCGTGGCCCGCACACACGCATACACCCGCGCAACAGACCTCGACGCTTCTTTTCCACCTGCGAATGTCACCTAGAACCGCTACAAATTACGCGCCCACGCGACCAACCCCTGCTCTGTGTCCCGTACCGGCTGTAATTCTCTCGTTCGTATTTTCGCGTCTTCGAGAGTAGAATTGATGACCGAGATTTCTCGATCTCACGGATTCTGGGTCGATCGGCCGCGGGAACAATCATTGCTGCTCCAGAGGTGACTCCACAGCGTGAAATACGCGGGTCGAAGGGGCGCAACGACGCGACAGTGAAATACTGGGTTACTCTTTTTTCGTTTCTGCTCGAATGATGGGGTGTCGGTTTTGCAGCTTACTTAGTGCTCTCGGATTGTGACCGGATCTGTGACCGGGGCGAAGTATTCTGCAAATAGGTTTGTGTAGATTTTCAGTTGTGTTGTTGGTTGGGATATTTTACAAGTGATCTTTGTTTGCTCGCGGCCTGTGACAATAAGGGTTGGTTTACACAAGCTACAGTGGGGCTGTCAATGTTTTCGGCAGGATGTGTGTAGTATTTGACTGAAGTGTTCGACACCCTAGGAAACAGTGACGCCTAAAAATTAATGTACTCTTCCTATTGAACGGCAAAAACATTTGATCCCGTAAGTAAATAGGATACATGGAACGGTTTTCTCGGTTGGTATTGAATTTACAATGTTCTAGTCGCCATTTTTACGAAACAGTTGTTACCCAGTGTTAATATACTCTCATATACGTAACTGTTAAAACATATCTCGTCATCCCACGATTAAAAAAAAGAACGTGTTTAGTATTTGTTCGAACTAACTGTGCATTGAAATCCGCGTGTGTAATTTTTCTTGCGAGCAGACTGCAGATTTTTCTGTTGAATAAAAATGTTCGAAAATGAATTTATTCCCTCGACAATTTTAACAGTGTAGCAATATTCTTGAATTCTCCCAATGTCTTCCCAGTATTGTATTGCACGGTATCACAATGAGCTTAATATCTTTATTATTTCGGAGCGCGAAACGGTTGCAGAAACTGTTGCGCGGACGCAACATGTACAGAGCGCATGATTGTACGGAAATCTAATTTCGCAAGCCAGCGTAAAAAGTGTAAATTAAACCCGACCGTTCACGAGAAAATAGAAGCTCGATTAGGTTAGAAGCGGAGTATTAAATTTGTAGTTTGACTGCAACGCGTTTATGATGTAACATATGGAAATGTTTACACTACGGTGGAATAATTCACTAAGGAGGATGGTAAAAGTTAGTGGAGTCGTGAAACGATGTTGATCATGCGGCCGGATTGATTGTCTGAAAAACTGACTTTCAAGGACGACGTAACAACGAAGAAACACTGGTAAGATTGCTTGAACACAATAGATTATAGTAAATACAGTTTAAGCAAATCGTCTCATTTCAACGAACTATATTATAATACCGTCAACTGATGCGCTTAATAAATTATTAGATATTATTAGAACACAGTATAATGTCGCGACAAAGCGCATAGACTCGTTAACAAAACCTTTTCGTACTAATGATTTTACCACTAACTTTCCTTCTGCGTTACCAGAATATTTTGTTTAACTGATTTATTTTGCTTGCGACCCTCAGCTGTTTTTGTCAATACCGAAATGCGATTGATTCTACGGATAAATTTTCTCTGAATATATACAAAATGAAATATTTGCAAAAACTTGTAGATTTCGGTAACCTTGAAATGTGTAGCCAGATTTAATCGAGTTTCATAATTAAAAGTCGTGTACGAAGTAAAAGCGTAGACAATGGAGTACGCATAATGTGTGCTATATATTTTGACAAATATCTCGGAGATTGATGGTGCAGATATTCGCCCAAAATGGTAGACTTTGACAAAGCCTTGTTGCTAATTCTATCAGCGAGCATCCTCATACTCAGCGAAGCGTTCAAATTACTTGATTATATTGATTCTGCTATCTCGTCACTCGGTTTAGTACATATCGACGTCTCAAAGCCTAATGCAGCCAGCAACTAGATACACGTAGCGTCAGATTACTGCGTCTCGAGCCTAATTCTCCGAATGGCAATTCAGATTGTCAGTACACTTTGTTTCTCCAGTCCCGAGCCGTAAATGGACATTCAGCCCGGCGGTAAGTTCCTCAATTCCGAATCAAACGGTCCAATTAACTTCCCCTATTATTTCGATTGTATCGTATTGTCAGCAGATTCCTCCCCAAAGCTCGGTATCCAAAGCGTTATCTTTCGAGCCGTACTTCGCTCGGCAACAGCGCCGATCAATGACCCTAATATCTTCCTTCCGCGCGTCAGCTTACGAATCATTCTCGTTCATTTCTTCGCAAAAAAAAACTCAAGAATACCGAATATAATAACTACAAAATCATACAATTTATAATAATGAAATTATATAATAAGTATACGTACAAATAGCTCACCGTTCAATAATTTCAATAGGTCCGCAGTCTATTCACAATACTCGTAAAATTCGAAAACATGGCAGATGGAATTGTAAGAATGTTTATACCACCGTTTAGATGACTGAGTGTTTCATATGTTTGTCTGTTATATATAATTTTATTGATTTACGCGTTGCGTTAACAAATGTATGTTACGTTTAGATTTTGTTAAATAAACAGTTCCCTGAGAGCAAGCAACAAATTACGACGTGTCGTGTCGAGCCTCCGAGCCTCCTCACAGAATGGTCAATATTTTCTTGATCTCTTCATCCGGCACGTGTCCGATACTCGCGTTTGATGCAGGTTATGCCAGCGTTCGTTAAACGACTCTTTGCGAATAATAGATCCAGTGACATTTTCATCGAAGTCCGAGTCACCTTGCTCCCACGGCCAGATTATTTTCGCTGGAATTCAGTGAAAAGGATCGACGATGCTCCTCGTTAATCCCCGTCGATATCCGGGCGGAGGGGGGGGAGGGGTCGTCGGTCAGAAATTGCGTAGACCGTAATCATGGTTTTGCGGTAGACAGAGGAACTTGCCGGTGTAATTTACGGTTCTGCCAGGTGCGTCAGAAGTTGCTCACCTTACGACCTAATTTGATTTAATTACACCTCGCTGAAAGTTACGGCGGCGGCGTGCGTCCATGCATATATCGGGTGGGTTACAATTACGAGGCGCCGACGCCCGATTTCAGTTGCCACGATCCCGAGCTTATTACCGTCTGGCGGCGGCGGCGATGGTGGCCACTGCTTATAATTTCCCTCTCGTTCCCTTCGGGTTCAGACGTTCCCTAGGAAGGTAGCCGCTTCGACGAACCGTATGCAGATTCTCACCTGTCTCTTGTTTCTACGTCGACACGCTCGCGCCGTTTCGGCCGAGTCGCCCGAGCCAAACGCAAACAGAAGCAAATAGCTCGGTTAATCGATCGGCAAGCCAATCGGGTTTTCTCGCTTTGATCGTCCGTAAGCTCGATTCCAAAATTCAGCGGCAATCGAGACGGGACTTCGGGCCAGAGAACGATATGCGTCATTCGCTACAGTTGGTCCGCCGCTGTGAAAGGAGACCCGACGGTCTAAGCATGACAATTGCTCTAACGAGTACTGCGGACTATTGCAACGGTTGGATTAGCGGTGCTTTGAATGTATGTACGTACAATATTCAAAGCAATCGCCTGTTTCGGTATCCAATATTTGAAGTGAAGCACATAGAGCGAGGGGCCTCATTACTCTGGGGGTACCAATTACTATGGCTATATTAATTACACTTATTCTTAAAGTGTAATGAATAGTGAAAAAGAGATATATAACATCTATATTAACTAATTTTAATGAAAAAATTTAATAGCTCCTTTTTAATATTCATTATGATTTAAAAGGAAGTATAATTTTAATTTAACAGTAATTGGTAGTCCCGCAGTAATTGGATCCCTTACCCTACATGTGGCTTTTGTGTTCCTAAAAATGCGGATAGCACTTTGTACGATTAGTATAATTAATTGATTCATAATAACCAGACTGCGGAGCTTTATGCAAAATAAAAATGTTTAGCTGCAAAATGAAGAAGCCACTAGAAAATTTGTTTCTTTCTTTAAATGTATTGATAGGTCGGAAGTAATATACTCTGCGATTCTTTTAATCTTTCTATCGTGTCAAATTTGCAATTACTCATAAATGCATGAAATTCTAATAGTAACATTACTATTAGAATCGTACTATTGCTGTACTGAACACATTATCCGTAAATGGAAAAATAGCAACTATTGAATCACCGGTTTCCCACTGTGATAATAGATTCGGCCATATATTTACAATGTAAACTTGGAGCGAAGATACCCGGAAATATACCAATGATTATAATAGCTGTCCATCGCACTCCAGTTACTTCATGCTCATAACGTGCAAATAATAAGAGAACAGTAAGTAGGGTGGACAGCTATTGTGGCTGTCATAATATCTCTGCTTTGCACAGTATTCTATTGTGTCTACGTTACATTTTGTCACTGGTATTGTAATTATAATACCGCGCTTGGCGGCCATTCAACCCCCCACCAATTGGTTAAGAATTTTTGAAAAATTTGAATTTTGAAAATTAAATTGTATCAAAGTTGCTACTCGTTCAAAAGATGAAACTTCATTATGCTACTTGTCATGGTGTAAAACGGTACAAACATTAGAAGAATTTGAAGATATATAATATATTTAGAAAGAAAATAAATTTCCATTTCGGAAAGATCCAAAATTTTGGAAAAGACCAATTTTGGAAAGATCTAGATAAAAACCAGTTTCCCAAAATCAGTTGAATATTTCAAATAAAAAGCTAGTTAAATGCACAGTTGCTCATAAAACTCGTGTCGCCATGATTAATCAATCGTTCCTTCGTATCGCATAGAACGTAACGATGTATCAGAAGGACAGAATAAATAAGCCAAATAATATTAAAATGAAAAGGTTAATTACAGTCCGCTGCGCGAAAGAGGGGGATCTACTTCAAAAATACGAGTAATAATGACAGGGTGAACGGTAATTGTGGCCGTGGGCAAATACGTTTCGGTCCCTTTCATAAACCATACTGTACAAACAGAGGGGCAGGTAAAGCGCGTCCACAAAAAAGAAAGCCCGAGGCACTGACCAAAATCATTCGATCAATCACAAGTTTTTCCCTTCGAATCGCATCACGATAACGTTGCGATAGCGATAGCAGCACGCGGTTTCACAAACCGGGCGAGCAAGGGTCAGAATACACGAGGCAGGTCAGACGCCAAGGGTCTCTAAACGCTAGACGCAAAAACAGGTTAAACAAATTCTGTCGGCAGAATTTGGTTACACAGTTTTTGTATCCAGCGTTTATAGACTAGCGTTGTACGGAGCTCGAGTCTTCAAAGCTTCAAAGCTCAGTCTTAAATACTAAGTTTCCAAGACTAAAATTATATAAAGTTTTAACCCATTTGCATCATTAGCGTATGTATACGCTCAATCTTCCGTTGTTGGTCACTATCATTATTCGTTAGCTAAAAAATAGAAACGGAGGGTGTTGTTGGAGATGAAAGTAGTAATTCTGGTTTTTTCTTATAATGCTGAAACATAAAGTCCTTTTACTTGTAGTCATGTTTGTACCTAAATATGATAAAAAAAAAAGTTTGGTGATAAAGGCCTTCTTTTCATATTTCCTTAAGATGCAAATGGGTTAAGACTTAAAGCTTCAACGCTCAGCTCTCGGCGCTCTTGGTGTTCCAGTAGGAAAGAGAAATAGACAACAATTCTACGCATATGTCGCATCTAGGCTGTGTACACATATTACATCGGATCATTCGAACAGATCCTGACAATACAAGAGACTCGAGTCTTCGAGTTTCAAGCTCAATCGTTGAGGACTCCAGTTCTCACAGAGCTCAAGGTTCAAACCTGGAAAGCTGCGAGCCTTGAAAGCTCAGGACCGGAGCTCATTTTACCAACACTATTATAGACCCTCGCTGTCTGATCTGCGTAGCATAAAATGACAGTAACCGGACCGAAAGTACAAGTTCCCGACACGCCTGCGAAACAACCGACACGGCCGGAACAGAACAACCCCGCGGGAACATTGCAGGGAAAGGGAAAGAAACTAAATATTGACACTCGCGGTCGGCGGAATGTTCCCAGTTGGCCCTTGAGCCCCGCGAGCTGTGTTTCCCCGACTCGCATACCGCGGCTCGAGAACATAATAAGAGACTCGGCGGCTGAATCTAAACGCGCGAAACCGCGCAAGTTGCGCCAACTTCGCGGGTGGATTGCGGGGCCGGAACGCGCGGAATCTTGGAGCGATTTCCGCGAGCAGTGGACCAGGCGGGGATGGTGGCTCCAGGTGCAATCGGACAAAGGAACATTCGACCCAGCCAGAAGTTGTCGCATCGGGAATAATCGATGGCGAATTCCAGCGACGGTATTCCAAATCGATCGATTGGCGGCTGCGGTTCGACCGCATTTATGCGCGACGCCAGCCCCCTCCCTGCCACGCAACCCGCGACTACTGGCGAATTTCCAAGCTGCTACTCGTGCCTCTGCTAACCCACATACTTGCTGAAAACGGTGTTATTAAACTGCGGGCACTGCGGCCGCTGGACCGCGCGAAACCTCGCGTCCTTCCTCTCAGACTCGGGGTCTCCCCCTTCCCCGCTCTTTCCCCTTGTCGCCATGCACAATTCTCCCAAGAACTTGCTTCTCTCGCTCTCTCTCTCTCTCCCCTCCTCTCTTCTCTTCGCGCGGCTTTGCCGTCACGACGCGCGAAAGGAGCCCTTTGCCAGTAAATGAAAACATGAGATTACGCCGACACACTACCCAGCGAAGCTTTCGCCGCCGTGACGTAATGTACACTCCGCGACAGAAAGATGGCACGCCACGAAAATTCAATGTTTTCATCATTTAGGCATAATAAATCTAGTCTTTCTTGGTACTTATACATTTTTGTTACAAAATAAACTACATTACAAACAATAAAATTAAAGAAAATGTCCGTTTGTTTATGGAAACAAAAAATAACAAAAAATCGGTACGATAAAATGGTAGCACATATACAAAAAAATACGTGATTTACCTAATACGTGATTGTGTGGCCTCCCTTATTTTCTAGAACAGCCAATATACGTTTCGGAAGTGACTTAAAGAGTTTTTTAATATATTTTGGCCGTATTTTTGTCCGTTCTTGTTCTATGCGCGTTTTTAAATCTGCAAGACTTTGGAATTGTTTTCCGCCTTCAGAAACATATCTTGCTAGTTGTGCCCAACAATTTTGAATTATGTTGAAATCTGACGATCTCGATGGCCACTTTAAGACACTAATTTTTTTTTTGCTCAAAGTACTGCTTAACGCATTTTGCATTATGCACACTTACATTATCCTGCTGAAGTATAAAATTTTCTCCGGAAATTGTCTGTCCGAATTTAGTTAATTGTTCGTCTATGAAATCTATATAAATTTTGCCGTTCATAGTTTTCATTATAAATTTTACTTACAAATTTTACATTAGAAATATTTCAGGATATACAGTGACTCCCACTAATATTGGGATTTTCTTAAAAATCGCGTAACTTTGTCAATACTGGACTATATTACTTGAATTTTTCTGAGATGTTAAAACAATTGGTTCGTTGCATAATGTGAAAAAAATGTTTGATTAAAATTACAGAGAAAGTATTATAAGTTGTATTTTGCAACTTTTTTATGCGGGCTTATAATTAAAAATTTAAAAAGTATAATACTATACACTAAAAGTATAATAATATTCTGAATATTTCATATAAATCGGTAAACGTTGCAATGAGCTACAAACGTTTTTAACGATGAAAGCTTAAGGTTGAAAGTCGCAGAATTTGGGCCTTGTTTGGGAATTTCGCCCGTACGTGATCATTTCAAAACATCTCTAGCTCATTGCATCGTTGACTGATTTTGATGAAATTTTCAGAATATGTATAATTCATACAGATCTACAAATCTTACTTTCTAGATTTTCAATATAAATCCACATAAGAAAGTTGCAAAATACAACTTTTAATATTTTCTCTGCAATTCCGACCAATTGCAATGTTGGTAAAAATTTCTTTTCACTTTATGTAGCAACCAATTATGCTAACTGCTTGAAAAAAAAATCCAAGTCGTAAAGATATACGATTTTTAAATAAGTCCGAATATTCGTGGGAGTCTCTGTATATTATTTTCGACCAATTAAATATATTAAGAAAAAAATTAAAATTTTATTTCACCTCAATTCGTTGCAATTCAAATAGAAACTTTTTATTTTGCATAAAGATCCGCAGTCTGTCGATCATCCCCATTTCATATGAATGAAAAACGGTGGAAATATTGATTCAATTGTATGAACAACATTATGTAGCTTCTTAAAATATCTGTTAACATGTGACTGCCACGTACGTCACCCATATGAGGGTTACGGAATTATTTGTGCGAGTTTTAAAATGAATTTTTGCGTTGATATATTCATTGCACCAAAGATTAGGATCTGTAACATGCAAGAAAGTTGGACGACTACTCAATATCAGACATTTAATTTTTTCAAATTTTATCTCATTAAATAACTTACTTTGATTTTATGGAATTTTTGGGGTTTCTAGTTCGGAGATTAAAGTGTTAAAATAGTATCGAAACAATGTGTGTTCCTCATCCATTCCTCGTGTTAAGTTAATTTATTTTCACCGAGTAAACAACCTGATAACTCTTGCTAATAACCTGAGACGCTAATGCGACTCTAAACTCGGGAGAAAAGAAGACATATAGATGCAAAAATTATTTGATATTAATTATGTACTCTACCATCGGTTGAGCAATTCGAAGAGATGAAAATGATTGTGCATTTTGAAAGGATAATTTATGCGATACATCGTATCAGAATTTGTAGCCTGGACACACAGATATATCTCGGGGGTTGACGGTCATTGTGATATATCGTGGCCCCACCGTCTCAGAAATTTAATATCGTCGAAGAGCCTGACAGTCCTCCGGTCATCTTAAAATATGGTTCAGCTCGGGGGAAAAGAAGGATACGTGTCACCAGGGTTGGGACGACTGGCTGGGTAAAGGATCGCGTTTCAAGCTGTCAGAAGCAATCGGAAATTCTCCGAATAATCCATCTCCTTTCCTCACATACTTGATACGAGAAACGACGAGGCGCCGGTATATAGTAGGGGGGGGGGGGCTCTATAGAGGTCACCGGAGTTCATCAAAGTTGTTGAAAGGCTGGCCAGGATAGAGGATGGTTAAAGATTGGGGCCCTTCGGCGATTGATAAGGTCCGTCGAGGCCTTGCTACGGCTGACTGAATCCGCTCGGATATTTCCGCCGTGGTGAATGGTCAAAAGAATTTGGGAAAGATCTCTGCGAGACTCTGGTTGGTCAAAAATCGTCGAAGAGAAATTGTGAAACCGCTACGTCAATGAACACTGTAAATATTCCTGCGGTTCCCTACACTGATCTATTTGAAAAGTTTAAAAAACAATCCAAAGATCGTGCTTTCGAAGTTATAAAAAACCAAGGTTTCTTTAAGGGTAAAAAATTGTTTCAAAAATTTTTTAATGAAAGCCCTGTTCCCTGGTTCGCCCATTTAAAACTAGGGAGAAGTTTCATTGTTACAGTTAACAGAATGCGTTCCGATCACTATAACCTGGCTGCTTCACTAGCGCGAGTAGGCATTGTCAATGATAGTCAGTGCAAATGCAATCGGGACTGCGAAACCCTCGATAACATAATACGGCAATGCGAATTGTATAATCCACGAAGACGCAAGCTAATAAAGGCCCTACTTAGTATGGGCCTTCAACTACCTCTTAATGTAGACACACTCATAGCGAAGCCAAATATTGAAGCTTGTCTTAGTATTCATTCCTTTTTCAAAAATTGCAATCTACATGTTTAGTATTAATGGACATTGTTATCGTATTCACTTGTATTATTATTGTATTTTTTTTTTGTTCTATCTCTGTATTCTATATTATTGTACCCACTTATATTATTCCTGTAAAGCAGAATAAACCCAGAAGGGTTTCAAATGCTTAAAAATAAAAAAAAATTGTGAAACCGGTCGCGAAACCATCTGAGATAATCAAAGTAGGAAAAGCAATTAAACGAATTCAGTGACAAACTGGCGCGTGTCTTTGGAAACTATTAAAAAATTTGTCAAAGGGAGCACAACTCTTTGACCTGATCTCACCGCTCCATTTAATTTCGCGGAGGGAAACTTCAAAAGAAAAACTGCTTAGGTCAATTTATGATAAACCATAACTCCATCCAGCCTGACGCAACTTCGTCGCCGCTCGGAGCTAAGTAATTCGCCAAAAGCCTCGAAATGCAAGCTGATTAACACTCGAAGTCTGAAGCGTTGAATTCGAGTTTTCATCGTGATTTTATGCAACGAGCGCTGCGCATTTCAGACGCTTTCAAGTCCGCCCCACGGTAACTGTATGCCAGATTCAAACTATATCAGCGAGCCCGAGTTAGAGGAACGACGTCTTCCCGGGAGTGGAAATCAGATTTGCGATGCCACTTTTCCCGAACAGGGAATTTCAATTTGTTTCGGCGAGGCTAAACGAGGGCCCCGAGAGTCCACGAGTAGAGTACTGTTGTCGCCCGGTAATTTTATAAACAGGCTAGAGTTTATCGGCAATCGAAAGTTTGTCGGCCTTTGAAGGAATCGTTTAAAGGCTGGGCCGAGCGTCGTGTCGCTCAGGAGAGGCGAGCCGACGTTAGTCAGCAAACCGCTCGGCTAATCCCTTAATTACTTCAACATGGTTAGCGACCCTGTACTAACCACGTCGGTGCCTGGCTCCGTTCCCCGATCGTTAATTAAAATGGCACTTCCTTGCAGCCGCGTAATTTCTGCGGCTCTGCGTGCAACGCCCGTGACGGTCAGTTAGGTTTGTCTTTAAGCGTTCTACTCGGTCGGCGGAAAATTTCTAATGACGGTACCGTTCTCACTGTTAACCCGTTCCGGGGCCGTTAACGGCGTCTCATCGATCACTATGTTTCATTCTCGAAACAGCGAAAGTGGCGAACTCGGTGTCGGAATAACGTGATACGGGGTAAGTTCATGTCTTCCAGATCACTCATAGAATTCAACACCCGGGGAACACCTCTGCTACTGTACACATCTTTTTATACTTTACCTATCGAGTCAAATGTATAATAATTATTCATGGACTTAGATGAAATTTTACTTCACTACGTTCTTATTTACCGTTTCGGTAGAGATGAATATCAAATAGAATTCAATTGAGTCGTAGCATTTGTAAAAGTCTGAATTTGCACCATCTAAAATCTGCAGTCTAGTTATTATACAAGCCCTGTCCACTTGAATATCTTGATTATTTCAAACAATACGAGAAAATGTTACTTACAGAAATTTTAGGGTTTAAGAAACTACATAATATGATATAAATGACATTCTTTTGCAATTGGAGGCGTAGAGAAGATATAGAGGTCACCTTTGTTTTTAATGGAATGTCCAATTGTTTATGCTCGATTTCGATAGATTGGCATATTCTGAGTATAAAAGGACTAAAGTGTATTTGTCCTAAACTTACCGTTGCCGAGATATTTGACTGTTTTCATGAAGAATGTTCGAAATGTCGGCCATCTGCAGCGATGCAACGTTGTAGTCTTTGAACTGTTGCGTCTTTTACACTTCTTATTGTTGAAGCGTCTATTGTAGCACACGCTGCGATAATTCGTTGATTCATATCTTCCGGAGTTGTTGGTGCATCTCCATACACAATATTTTTCAATCTTCCCCACAAGAAAAAATTTAGAGGTGTTCAATCTAGACTTCGTTCTGGCCAACAAATGGTGCCACCGCGTCCAATCCATTGATTTGGGAATATTTCATTAAGCGTACTTCTCACCCTTTGAGCGTAGTGCGTTGGACATGTTGGCGTAATGGCACATTTTCTAGTAAATTTGGCAATGTTTTCTTAAGAACGTATCATATTTTTGACCAGCAAAAGTGCCGTCAATGAAATAATGTCCAATTATTTGTTGGCTATGATTCCACATCCCACATTAATGAATCAGCGTCTTTGATTTCTCGTAGCCAGTAAGGATTTTGTACTGACTAATAATGCGTGTTATGTGAATTAACACGACCAGTGCCGGTAAAAGTAGCCTCATCGATAAATAGTATGAAAGAGAAAAAATATGGATTGATTTGTATCTGCTCTTCAGCCCATCCACAAAATGTAACACGATTTACATAATCCATGTCATGTAATGTCTGGTGAAGGCCAGATGCTATTTGTAACGAGTGAGAATTCGTGGTGCACTACTTTTGCTGACTTCAGATTCTCGTTGACTCTGACGAAGATTATGATGTACCATTGCAACAACATTAATTTCATTATCTTCATCACTACATACAGGCTTTTCACGATTTATCTTACGAACAGCAAGACTTCCAGTTTCTTTTAATTTCTTACACAATCTTTAAAGAATCTTGTGTGCAGGGCATGTACGGTTTGGATATCTTTCACCGTACAAATTTCGAGCCACAATTGCGTTTCTTTTACTTTCTCCATAAATTGGAAGCATCTCTAATTGTTCTTCGAATGAAAAATTCGTATTGACTATTTTATGTTCACTAATTGAGAAATTGACTGACACTGAGAGACGTCAAAAGCCTACCAATGTTTACATTTGACGCAGTGAGCATATCCTGGATATCCTGTTCCATAATGAAAGTAATGGAATGAGAACAGTCAAATATTAATAAGTTTTAGGACAAATAAACTCGAGTACTTTCGAGCATAAAAAATTGAACATTCCATTTCAAAAAACAGAGGTGACCTCTATATCTTCACTACGTCTCCACTAAGTAACATTTTCTCGTATTGTTTGAGATAACCAGGATATTCAAGTGGACAGAGCTCGTGGGACACACTGTAGATTAATTATACGCCTAATTCGAGATTTCGATATTACAAATGGAAGTAGCACCGAGCCGTCCGATTGAAAGGAACGTCGCATCCTGGCGACTTGCGCAACCAGAAACGGACCTGTCAGACGCAATCACGGTTTTGTAATGCAAGCCCGGGGAACCGTGAAGTCATTCCCGGGAGATCTTAGGATCCAAAGATTTCCGAAGTTTTCTGCGAGGAGTTTCCCCGAAGTTCCCGACTCGCATTACAATCCACGAAGATCGCCGCGCGCGATCCTCGTTGATTTCTAGAGCCGCCGCGACACTTTCCGCAAAATCGTCCAATTAGAAAAGTTCGAAGCTTCGCCGAGACGCTCCGTAGCTTGAAATTAACAGTGTCGAAGGGCGGGTCTCGCGTGTTCTCCGACGTGCCGTTCTCACGGAATTCCTCGGGCCCGAAATTGTGGAACTTCGAACGACAGCTTTCGGCGGAGATCGAATTTTTTGGGATCGGGGGAATAGAAGAATACAGCGAGCACCGATTCCGCGGAAATAACATCGATTTCCAGGATTTCTTCCGGGAAAACTTTCACCGTATTTTTCGAGAATGCCTCCGGGGAGATTGAATTCTTCTGCTGACGATATCTCGTGTTACAATATTTTTCAATTTGTAGGAACGGGCTCGTTTCCTGTAACTTTCTCGGAGCAATACGTCGGATCGAAGAGCTATACCTTCGGCGTGCATTATTTTCCTGTCGCGTTGTTGTTTCGCGTCAGAGTGGATAGGAAAATATTTTCCCAGCGAACAGGACTTGCTCGTTAAACGGTGCAAAAGAAATTCATTCGGTGGATAAACGTCCGAGGTCACTGAAAATAATCGCGAAATTCGATATGCAGATATAAATGTCGAGCGCACGCCGATCGATCATAGATCGAGGTTTAATTATGCAAAACGCGGCCGGCGAACAGTTATCCGTTCGGATCATAATTACCCCAGATTCATGACTTTGTAATAGAGGCATCAATATGATAATGTAAATACTGGCGTGGCTAACGGCACGACAGGACCGATACGGCGCAAATACTATCGACAACATCTGTTCCGCGCTTTCGGCGTTTCGTGCCGCATCGGAATAGAAAAAGCAACACGTTTCTGCCTACTCGACACGATCGTTTTGCTCCCACAAAAAAATCAGCGTATCGTGCTATTTATCAATCTGTTCTGCAAGTTATTCTACGATTTATTTACTTTTCACCTGTGTGGAGTTATTCTACACAGATTCTATATTTTCTAGAGTTTGTATTATCAGTACATACGTCGGGTTACATTTATTTCCATTTCAGTATGTAGGCTATCTTAGCAAGACCATCTAATACTACATCAACGAATATTCAATGCTTTATATAATTTAGAAAAAGTGTAAAACACTAATTCAATGACAAAACTTTGTTTCCAATTATTTCTTCGTGAAACCTTGAACAACATATTTGTGGCATTTTTCTTTATCAAAACACGGTACAATTTGAATTCCATTTACTTGTTTAATCGACGATTCGGTAAAACCTGATCAGTACGGATAATCGAGGTGCTATTATATCGTGAATTAAACGGGTAAATACGATCAAAATTGCGTCGCGTTTGGTGTCACGTCAATCAGAAAAATGTCACAAATTCGTTGGTAAAGGTTTCCTAGACGAAATCATTGGAAACGAAATAATCATTGTTTTCTCTTCTCTGCGTTCGACGATAGCGTGAAGAGATCAGGAAAACAGTTCACATACATCGAGACATTATTGCGTTTTACAAAATAAGTATCACGTCCCCAATCTCGGGGGCTGTTTCCACCCCTTGAATACAGAAACGGTCACCTATACGATGAGACACGTATCGAATATTTTTCGAGCTGGGTGGCGTCCGTTGCAAGCGAAACGGGACCGAAGTAGACCAGACGAGACGGACAAAACGCACAGAAATCACCGATGTTCATCGTCGATCGATTCCCTTTTTGTAATGCGCTCGGCAACGTGCTGATTCAGGTACGGCAGCGAGGGTGTAGCGGAATCCGCTCTGGTCGACGACACCCTCAACGGAAATCTTCGATCATCGTCGTCGGGGTCTTCCTCTTCGATTCTGCCTTCCCTTCAGTCGGGAACCGCGGACTCGGTTGGCGCTGCGAATCTGTCCGGGTCGAGAAAGTACGTACGATAGAGTCACATGGTTGCCTCCCTCCTCCTAGATTACTGCACACCGTTTATCGAACAGTTGTTGCTTCACTGTTTTGTTGTTGTTGTTGTTGTTGTTCTTGCCGTTGTCGCCACCGCCTGCAACTGCGCTTCGTCTCGTTATCGTCGCGAAGTAATTCTCCAAAACTACCCGCGGTCCCATCTAAAATCACGAGCTTTTGTAGAGGTAATCATTTCTCCTCGCTTCGAAACCCGCTTCGTAGGAAACTCCGAGTTGCTGTTGTTGTTGTTGTTGTTGTTGTTGCTTATCTTTGCTCCCCATCTCCCATCCACGCCGCGGCGCTGCTGATTTGCGGCCACAGACGCGCGTTGCATGCGACGCCTGTTGCAAACCTTTGCGTCCCGCGTGACGCCATTCTTGTCTTCCTAATCGACGGGTCTTCCTACTTCGAGTCGATCAAAAATATTAATAGCTCTGTCCGTCTCGCGTTCCCTGCGAACTTACTATGTCCGTAGCGCGTAACTAACAGTACAGGCGAATTAGTATATTATCGGGAGGACTCTTTCGTAATCGTTAGACCGCGGATTTTATGCATTTCTGACAAAAGTGCGTAGGTGAAATATGGAACAGTAGAAAGATAAATAGGATTTGAGAGTATCAGTACATTCTCTTCAACTTATAAAAATGATCAGAGGAAGAAACAAATTTTTGTTGTGTTTTAGTACCTCGAAAAAGGTGCAGAAAATGTTTATCTCGCATAAAGATCCGCAGTCTATAGTTCATACAGTCGGGAAGCGAAAATCATTTTTCTTTTGTATTTAACACCTTGAGCGTCACGTCGTGTGTGACCGACCCAAACTTTTTTGACAAACTTGAAAATTTTACTAGAATTAGCGCTATACCGGTCAGAATGATTCATTTTCAGTTAACAGATCTAAATCATGCTCGCTAATTTTTTTAAACCGCACAGAAAATTACAAAATTCGCTAAAAATTCTTTAGAGAATCCTGAAACAAGCAGTAAGGCCCTCAATAAATCGGGACGCTGGAATATACAAAATTCAAAGAATTCCAAGAAAGCGCGGAGATCGATGGAAAGTTACACTGTTACTACGGTTGGGAAGTTAAGATGAAGGCCTACATGAATTAACGGAAACGGGAATGGCCCTCGTTTCTTCCGACTCGGAAGATTACGTTTCCCCCAAGGAGCGAGAATGCGTTCGTTCCGCGGAGGAGATAAAGTAAAAATTTCTCCCGTAAACCTGGCTACTTCTGCGCGGCGGTCGCATTAGAAAGTAAAAACTCGTAGCAACTTTTCCTGCATTTCATGCGTCGATCCCGCGCGGCCTTGCTAAAACGTCGGCGGATTCGAATCGGCGCGGCGCGCGCTCGGAAGAGAGTAGGCTTTGTTCCGCTGCGCGAGATACGACGATGGAAACCAAACTCCTCTGGAAAGTAGAATCGCAGATGGAAATGTTTCGCCCTTCGTTTTACCATTTCCATGTAGAACTTTTCCCTGTACGTAGATTTTCGTAGACCATGCATTTTACCTCCCATTTTGAACGTGATGCATCGTAGAAACGGGAAATTCGAACGTTGCAAACCCGAATGGATATAGAATGTAATGAACGGTGTAGCATTACGAATATTCGTGAAAATCATTTTCATGCAGAATATTTGAAAGTGAACATTTCATTTTACCCATGACGCACCACCATACTTACACTGTAGTTATGATACAGGGTACCAAAAAACTTTTTGTATTCCCTCGAAAAGGGTGATTGCTAAAGTCATTTGAAACAACTTTTTCCTTTACGAAAATGTTCTGCGTGAATTCGTTCAGGAGTTATTAGTTAAAAAAAAAAACGGGCCAATCAGAGAGCGGCTACAGTGGACGGATTCCGGTTCGGCCAATGCCAACACCGCGCTCAGCGGGACCCGCCTCCGTGCCGGAGTCCGTCTGCTTTTGTCGCGACCTGATTGGTCCATGTTTTTCGTCAATAACTTCTTAACGAAACCGCGGAGAACATTTTTATAAAGGAGAAAGTTATTTCAAATGATCTTAGGAATCACCCGTTTCTAGAAAATACATGTTTGGGAAACCTGTATACTCATTTTAATAATCTAATTTCCGAGAGTAGCTCCTTTAGCCACCTTACATCTTTTTTATTAAGTAATTCTTATATTTCTCTACCTCGCTTTACACTTATATGGTCGCGGATTAATAGGCTCGTATTATTCTTATTAAGTTGTGGACGCTTAAGTAAACATCGTTACAAACGGTTTAAACAAAAGGGAATTTTATATTTTATTCCCTCATTCAGATACTGTAGAAGATCGAGAAGAAAGAAAGGGAGATTACAAAGCTCCGCTGCGTTCCGCGCCAGCGAATACCATAAACATCCACAGTTTGTTTATTTTTTAAATTTAGCAAATTTATATCTGTCGCACTTCTTCCCTTTCTATTTCCTTTATTTTGCTATGAAAATTCTAGAATACCGCTACGTAAGAATACGAGTCAAATAAATTCTTATTTAAAAGTATACGAAGGCATGAATAGTTTCGTCTCGTGACTACTAATTGTACAAAAATCCAACTTAGAAGGTCTCGCGCATTTTCGTGGGGTGGATACGTTCGCTGAAACGATTGCTAGACACCGCAGCTTTAACGGACTCGCCGAAGCGAACAGTGCAGCTCTCGGCATAGCGCACAGCCATGATCTTCTCTGGAAATTGGTAGCAAGTCCACAGCATCGAACGGTTACGGGGCTTGTCGTTAACTCGATCTTCGTGCTGTTTAACAAGGGCTGATTCCATTATCGTGCTCCGCGGTTCCATTCTCTCTGTTTCCATAGCGAAACGGCGAACATGCACGTACAAATACCGCCGGCAGTAAGCGGTGTCGACGATGCAGGATCAGAAGCGTACGCGCGATTCGTCTCTGTCGAAGCTCTGGCCGTCTCGCAATCGATGAAACTTTACGAGCCGTCCGATGGCCAATTACGCGGAGACCGATTTGTCATAGCGGTCACGTCGTCGGCCGATGATAAGGAAATGTTAACGACGACGCGATCCATCCCGCACGCTCCCGAAGCGGTCGCTTCGACCGCGGCTAAACCGTTGTTACCCTTCTTGACAAGTATTCTACTTAATTAGAGACGGCGCGGAGATTTATTGACGAGTTGTTTGTCTCTACTCGAGCGAATTCCTGTTGCTTCTATGCCTCTCTCTCTCCCTCTATATATATATGTATCTCTCTCTGTCTGTCTCTCTCTGTCCCTTTCCACCCCCGCTTTCGCAACGCGATTACGCACGAAGTTTCGAATCCGCTTGCGCGCGCGACGAGACGCAATTGTCGGCGAAACGAGGGAAAACCATTCGGGGTTATAAAATGGTAATTCGGTGGCGTTGGTATTGCAGTTATTGCGAGAAACCCGACAACGAGACGACAGAGATGGGCGGCGTTCCGCACGTCGAGGGCGCTTTGAACAGCGAGCTGTACGCGGTGCCCGTGAAACGAAGACAGCCCAAGGATCAAAAGAACAACGTCATTCAGCAGAACAATGAGCAGGAGAAACCCTCCGAGGTGGACACCACTGATTCCGAGGACAAAGATGAGAACCTGCCGCCTGGGTGGCAGAAACACGAGGGTGGGTATCAACATCGTTATCGCTGCTGGATACCCTGGATTTTTTAAAATTTCGACATTATTTCTCACAATTTTGCTCGATTGGAACTTCTTTATCGTTTATAATTTCTTAGAGAGAAAGAAAATTTATGTTCATTCGTTGCCTAGCCTCCTATATTTCAATAACAAATTGAAATTCGTCTGGACTTGATAGAAAGTGATAATATTCAATAGATTTTATTCGAAATCATGTTATAGCGCAAGGGGTCGACAGCAGAGCTACCTAATCCGTCAAAATCCGTCAAAAATTTCAGACTCTTCACTTTACTATTATTGAGATTGTAAATATATTTTTGTCGACACTTAGTATAACAGTACATAGAATAGAGAAGCGCAATATATATGACTATATCAATGTGGTCTTGTTATTTTTGAAAGGTGACATAAGCTGACCACTTTTACTGCTCGGTTGTTAAGTGGAAAAGAAATTTGCAGTCGACTACGAGTTATGCAACAGCATTAATTGAGATACTGCGAAATATTTGTTGTGATATACGCATAAATATATGATTTTATGTATGTATAATCTAATCGGGCACAATAAGGTGAATCAGTCGACTCGATGACATCAGATTATGCGTAATCCTTTCTAGAGTGAAAGGTGTTCAAAAGACCTTCGCTGACTAAGAAAGTGAAACATAAAGAGCCTATTTATTCTGTCGAACGTGTTCGTTCACCTTGGTACCTTATTGCTCTTGTAATTGACGTAGCGTGAGTTTGAAACATTCTGCATTATAAATGTAATAGTTACGAGGAACGGCAGTCCCGCAGTATAGTCGTGTCTCCCGGGACGTGTAACGCAATTACAAAGATCAATGGACACAATCCAGGGATCGCTCTGTTAGCTGCTGGTGTCAGTTAACTCCGTGTTATGATGAAGATGCTAATGTGATTATACGTCATCAAGGCGTATTATACACAGTACCTCTCCGAACTTCATTTAAACCGTCCGGCCTAAACGGTGCTTTTAACAATTTTATTTAGTGGGTTGTATCTTTTCAACGATGCATTCCTCGTCGTACGTATCTTTGTAACAAAGGATTTTCAATTTTACATTAAAAATATAATCCTGAAATTTTTAGGAAGACAAACTTTTCTAACTATTTCACTTTTCATTCGAAGAAAATGTATAGTACACACTGTGACTAATTTAAGTCGATGATTAAGCATCAAAAAGCCAAGCGATAAAGTTAAATACAACAACCACTGTCAGTATGGACATGAATACGTAACGAGCATATAACGTGTAGGAGTGAATGTCAAGTGTGGCGATTTAGCTCGTACCATCAAAATCAATAGGCTTTGTGTAAATATACCAGAAGTGGTCAACAAGGGAATGTTGACACATGCGAGGCTAATAAACGATTGGATTTCCTTTCAGACGAAAATGGTCCTTACTATTGGCACGTCAAAAGCGGCAACATACAGAGAGAGCCACCGGAAGTGCCACTGAACTCCAAGAGGGAGTCCCGGAAGAATCTCATCAAGGACAACGACAGCGTGAGTAAAATAATAATGACAATTAACAGTCTGCTTTACGATGTATTATTTCTACTAGAACTGGAAGCTCAATTTTGTTGAATTATTTCGACAGATAAACAATTTCCATACTTCGAGCGGCATGGTGAACACAGTGACCCGCAGCAACACGAGTTCATGTTTGTGCCAAGAGCTCGAGACTAAAAGAAAAGAATTGCTTCTCAAGTGAGTTACCATTAACGTTTGCATTTCTCCGTCCGCTTTGCGTACATAAAAAGTTATGGCACTTCTCAATGGGTTTCGAGTATCACGTAAAGCTTGGAAGTTTTTCGAAAAATGTCCTACGGGAACAGATACAAAAATGTTGAAAGTAAAGGTTTTAGAACAGACCCTATAAAATTTGGAAATAAAAATTTGTCTGCAGATAGTTCGTTCATTGATATTAAAAAGAACAATATTAACCCTCGGACTTCTAGGAGTTCTAGGTCTATGTCTATTTCACTAGTTTTCATTCGATATAAGGCGACGTCTCGGGACCGGCTTTCGTCGTATTTCGTACGAAGAAGAAGAAGAGTGATTTTCTTATTTCGATACAAAAAGCGTCGTCTTATATCGGAATAGAATATTGACAGTCGCTCGAGCTTATCCCCACCGCTACTGGTCACGAATGACTCCTGAAATCTTTCTTACAGTTGAATTAATATTTTGAATATGTTATCTATCTGTAATATTCGCGTAGATGATTCACAGTTCAAATTTCGTTTGAATTCCTCCGATAGAACCTTCCTAAACCCTTCAACCTTTGAATCTTCATTTTTATGATTTCACTGTCCAACACCAAAATCGTTTTTCAATACCTGTTGGGTGATTCTTATACACTTCGTCATCCTAAAACCAAATCTGAAAGCAGAA